>JAQFXY010001498.1:0-10297 GCA_034693865.1 Ceratophysella sigillata | reverse complement strand
TGCATTACGGAATACGACATTTAACCTTATTTTAGCCATCTGGAGGAAACGGAAACTATGTTTGGAGCACAACAAACTCATCTGTTGTAACTGTTACACAATCAGGACAAGCTAGTACGGATTTCTTTGGATATGCCAATATTACTGCTGCCATGAGTGTTAACTCCAACATCAAGGGTCACGCCAAGGTTTGTAAAATTAGTACTTCGTCGAAGCGAAGCTCCAAATTTTTATACTTATTTGTATTTTTTAACTCGCAGGTATACGTCCTCCCTCCGACAAGTATGAAAATTTTGGACCACATTGTTGAAGCGGAAGTGGGGACTGCCATACTGGTTCCTCTTGCATTCTACACAGTCCGGCCAGATGATCCGACCAAGACTCTTGTGCCATATTCAACCTGTCGAAAAGTACCATTTAAAGTTGAAGTTGAAGACCCCAATTTTTACTTTGACTCTAAAACACATTACCCCCATTCTAAGCCAGCCTGTGCATTTTTGCCTGTGGTAGGCAATAAGCTAGGATCTTCTCTCGTGACAGTCACTTACTCCGTTGGAGATCTTGTGTTCACGGATTCTGTCACAGTATCAACTTTTAAGCCACTTAAGGTATTGAAATGTCCCATGATCGAACTTGGTGGAAAAAAAAACGTATCTATTCATTCAGTATAGAATTTTCGTTGTATCTTGTAGGTCGTGGAACCAACAAGCGCGATCACGGTTCTCGCTGTAGGGTCATCGAGACAGCTAGTTTTTGAAGGCGGTCCCCGACCACTACTGGAAAGGGCTTCTGACTTCTCCAGGCAAATGAGTATCGAAAATTCTACTGTTGCAAAATCCATTGAAATAAACCGACATCATGCAGGAAAGGATGACATGTACGTTTATGAAGTGTATTGTACGGAGATTGGTGAAACACTTGCTACCCTCGAGACTGGAAATTCCAAGTATTCGCAAGACAGGGTAAGCCTCATGAAGTTTAGGATCACTTGAATTTGCAGCTAAATGTATGTAATATTGACAACATATTTACATCTGTAGAGTCCTGTCAGCAGAACTGCGGATGTGAAAGTTATTTGCGGGGAGCCAGCGAAAATATACTTCAAAGTTGAAACCAAGATTCGTGAAGAGGGTGTTTCTAGATGCCCTCTCGACCTTTCCACTGCTCAAGTTGTCCGGGTACCGGTGCCGAATTATGATGACACTGTGGTATCAGTAACAGTGAAGGATCCTAAGGGAAGGAAGTTTGACAATATCAGCAGTTTAGCGATCTCCTGGAAGGCCACTCAACAAATCGTTGACTTCAGTAATACAAGATTCATTCCTACCGAAATAGTACCAGTGAACGGTTATTTCGTCCCCGGAAAGGGTATGTTTGAACTCCTTTTCTGTGAGCTCATAGTTGCGCTTGTACTATTGGTTCAAATTTTTTTTTGCATTCTTGTTCTCAGGTTATCAAACTCTTATTCCAAAGAAGGTTTCAGGAAGCATTCAAATCATAGCTGAAATTACTGGATATCGACAGGAAGCGCTGAATCACTACAGCATATTTAAAAATGTTCGTAATTAATTACTTTAACAAAATTGTATTTCTTCCCCACACTGCATACAAAAAAATAGTAATCAACATTTTATGAATATCTCGCTCTTAATTACAGGTGAAGCTTTCGGTAATTCATCCTTCCGACGATTACGCTTATCAAAGAAGCATGTCTATGGATCTGGAATTAGTATCTGATGTTACTATTGATCCACCATCTGCGACACTCTTTAATCATAAATCGAGCAAGGTATGTTTTGAAATTTTTGAACGATCAGTAAAGTTTTGTGTTATTCCTTTATCATGATCATAAACTGAAGTACGCAAAATATAATTGTGCGTTCAGTAGCTGATCAGTAGATTCGTTTGTATGTAGGAAAGTTCATTTGAGTCCTGATATCCTCAAAGAGTTGGCCCGTTTTGCTCGAAGCAGTCGTCCATTCTTTCTATTCTGTATCTTTAATATTAATAGGGGTCATAAATCTTCATATGTTATTTAGTCCGTGCCAAATAAAATACTCGAATATTTCCGTAATTTAATTTCTACACAACAGATCTCTAATTAGACTGATATATTCCTGTTTTTATTTAATTTCTTGTTTCACTATCTTTACCATTACACCTCGTTTGATATAAACGAGTCCAAATACGTAAGAAATTCATACACTTTTATGGTTTGGGGAAAGCCAATGGGTGAAGTGCCTTGGTCAATTAATACGTGTAATTGTGGTGAAGGTTTTTGAAGGCTTGTAAATCCAATCAAAGTAGTGTATATATTCAATTTATGTAATGTGAATTTTAGACCGTGCTAAAAATTTTGGAAGGATCTGGCTATTTTGAAGTATTGGCAACACCGAATTTGATTGTACAAATCAAATACTTTCAAAATAATAAAACCGTTGCAGTTGTTCCAACCACTGAGGGCGAGGCTAGGATAATTGTCAAGGATTTGTGCCTTCCTGGGCGTCGTACAGCAGAAGTTGGGATCCGGGTAAGAATTCACTACTTGAGTAATTGACTAAATCCAAAGTGGCACATTAGTTTACTTTCAATTGACTCATCAGGTCAATGGCGTTGGTACAATTGAATTGGAAGTGGTGGACAAGATTCAAGTGTCGCACGAAGCAATAGTAAATGTTTTACTTTTTGACAAAAATGGAAAACAACTGACTCCCAAAGACTTGTCTTTGATTCAACTACGACCGACTTCGTTGACGACGGAACTTCTGGAAGTGGAACCAGTTTTTCGTGAGGATTCAGAAAGTCTAAATATCCAGTACAAAATTAAGGGTAGAAGCATTGGTATTGCAACAATTGGATTTATTGCCGATGGCCCTGGGCGGGTTTCCAAATCTGCAATTAAGAGAATTACCGTCTTTCCACCTCTAACTGTGGACCCTGAAAACGCGACACTCCTTGTTGGCTCAATTTACCAAATTTTACCCCAGGGCGGTCCACAAGATGCTCTAATCCACTATTCAAGCGGTAATTTGTATTTATTATCTTCGTGCTTACGTTATCGCATCTCGGCGCCTTCCTTCAATGATGAATGTTTTGCATTTATTATGATTTGCAGTTTCTGCGGAACGAGCTATTGTAAGCGTTAGCGGACTTATGCAAGGAAGATCGATTGGTTCGACAAGAGTCGATGTAAAATCTGTTGACAGGATTTCAGCGACGTCAGAAACTGTATACTCAGAAGCATCTGTCGCCATCAAGGTTGTGAATCTTCAGAAAATTCGAATTCATGCTCCGCTCACCCGAATTCAGGTACAGAAGGACATGCCGCTGTGGGCAGTAGGAATCCAAGGAGGTTCGGAATTGGAACCCACCATTTTGCTGGGTGGGGATTTTCCTTTAGGTTCATGCCAATGGGACGTAAGCAACAGGGAGATTGCAGAAATACATCAAGTGTTCCAGGTACAATGCGCAACGTTATCATTGTACGAAATTTTGAATGATAAGTAGGATTACATTGACTAATTATATTTTTTATAATTTGTTCTTTGCAGCCCTATGGACTAACAACAGCAAGAGGAGATCAAGTTGAAGTTCGGTTGAGAGCCAAGCAGCCCGGTAAAGTTATTGTAAAGCTGACAACCAATTTCAGTAGCGTGGTTGCAGTGGATGAGATTGACGTTGAGGTACGTTTGTCTTTATACTGAAGTGAAGATGAGAAACTCATGTGAGAATATCGAGCTATGCTGTCGCGAGTGTCTGATGAAGTATGTAAATTCAGGATTTTCAATGGCTCATGTCGATTTCCAATACGTAACAATTTTTTATGATTGCCCTGAATAATACCTGAAAACCTGAAGCCGAAACCCGATGCTTTTCTTCCTTTGCCTCTACTGGAAAGTGACAGCCGCCACCCGCAGCTCGCATTTACTTCTCTGACATGATTTTCTATTTTCAGCATGCTAGTTGTATCGTGCTAGAGTGCTAAGTGGGTATTGTATACTTATCACTTTCTTGATGGCTAGGTTTTAGAGGAATTGAAATTTGTAAACCTACCAAGCGAACACAGAACTCTGCTGATGACCCCCAACTCAGAATTTAGTTTGAAAACAAATCGAGATGCATCGGCCGTGGTTAGCTACACTGTGCAGCAATTGAACACCGTCTGCGGACGCCCGCCTGGACAAGACCGAGGGGAGCAAGTTGGCGGAGGACCTGCTATTTCTGTTGATAACAACGGAATTGTACGAACTGGTGAAGTTACTGGACAATCTGTTATCACTGTATCTGTTCGAGAAGCACTTGGATTTACTCAAACAATTAGTCTTCCAGTTGAGGTACGTTAAAGTTCAAGGCTACAGAGTTGCACCGAAATTTACTGTTTTAAAGCACTTAATGACTTCATTCGTGTGTTGGTTTCTGTTCCAATTCCAGGTGAAGTCAATGAGCTATTTGATGATCAATCCCAAACTGTCCATAAACCTTGAAAGTAAAGACAAAATAATATCTCTACCAAGAGGAGTTTCACTGTCGTTCACGGTGTCATATCATGACGATTTGGGAAGGGCGTTTGATGCCACAAAGGCTTTACCTAAAGTGCGACCAAACCGATTTGACATTGCCCACATCAGTCCTGGCTTCGAGAATCATACATTCACAGCCCAACTTATTCAAGAAGGAAGAGTGGTTGTCAAAGTGTTTGATGAAGCTAATCCGGCATTAAAGGACTTCCTGGTTCTGAACGTGGCGGAAGCTATTTATCCCAAAATGGTAAGTAAATAGTTCGATAGTAGCAGAGCTGCTAATTCGTTTGATAATTATTAAAAACATATGGATTAAATTTTCCAGCCAATGAACGTCGCAGTTGTGGGAGATGTGATCTGTTTCGCTTGTGCCGTAAAGTCGAACACAAATCGAGATGGTTATTGGTTAGCGGATCCAAAGGAAGTAATGTTTGTAGATTCAAGTAGTGGCTTCGGTGTAGCGCTGGCTCCTGGTCGTGTCCGAATTGAATATTTGGTCACGGGAATTGGGTCCATTACTTCAATCGACGTGGATGTCAGAAGTATAAATCGGGTAAGTTATTCGAATCTAATGAGGAACATCAGTGTAAGAGTGTCAGTTCCTTGATTGGTGATTTCACTGTCGACAATATTATTCCTTTCCGATTAGGTCATCATACAAGCATCAGAAAGTCCGGAATATATTACAAATGGTGAAGAGGATTCTGTGGTTGAAATCCCAATTAAATTAGGAGATAAATTTGACAACCTGTTCGGTTCTAATTGTGACCAAGAAATATTCGGTAAAGACGTTCCTGCTCCATTTGTTTGTCAGCTAAAATACGAAAATGATCATGTCACTTCAAAAATGTCTGAGACATTTTCAGTCAAGCCTGTCTTCGATTACGACAAAGGTATTAAAGATGGAAAGTCATAGAACGATTTTACAGTCTATCTAGTTCTAATCTTATAAGTGTCTCTAACTTTCCGTTTTCTCACCAGAACGTTATGCCTGTCAAGTTGCGCCAGTGAAGGACTCAAATACTCGGTTCCATGTGAGCACAATTCGTTCCAAACTTGTGCTCTCTGTTCTTATGAACCAGAATGCTATTGATACTACCAAATCCCAACTAGTATCTCGTAAGAGGCCTTTCTGAATAATCTATAAAAATAAATCTCTAGTTCGGTCGTCAAGCTGTACTCTGTAATCTTTCTAATATGATGATTTTGTTACAGATGAGCAAGTTGGAATTGCAAGTTTGCCGTTGGTAATTCCGTTTACACCCGCAGTCTACATTCACTCGACCTCTGTTCATATAACTAACAGAGAGCAGAGCGGTACTTTGTCCATTACTGGACTAACAAATGTGTTGAACCAACTTGTGGTAAGAGAACCGAAGCCATATCCATGCTTTCAATAGTCTAGCTTGGCCTGTGCAATAACGCATCGTTAAATCTGCCATTACTTCAAATCACAAAACGTTTTTACTTTTCAGTTGGTAGCAAGTGATACGTCGTATTTGGAAATTGAAAAACGAGGAGTTTCCACGAATCCCTTTCTTGCTGGCTTAGTTCCTGTTGACCAGATAGTTGCCATAGACAAGATTCCTGAAGGAGCGGAAACCAGATCGTACAAGATGAAAATTTTGAACAACTACTGGGCTTCTGGAAACTTTGAGAAACCGTTGATCGTGTCTGTCATATCCCCACTGACGAAGCAAAATGTTAAGGTAACGTAAACCAAGCTCACAGGAGGGGATCGGTAACAAGTTAACGGGATAATAAGATTCATAATATAATTCATTTTTGAATAGATTCCTGTGAAGGTTTTACTTGCTTTTCCATCCGGATCTTCAAGTCGCGAGGGAGTTTCAGGACTTTTGTTCTCCGTTGTTGAACACTGGCACATTTGGTTTGTTGGACCTGCCGTTGGAACATTGTTAACTCTATTCTTCGTTCATCTTAGTAAAAGCAGCATTAAGCGATACTAGTTTCTAAACCGTGAAGTTGTAAATATAACTTATTTCATATTTTTTATTTTAGTTTACAAATATCAATCGGACTCGTACGTGAAGACAACGTCTTCGGAAGCAGTATTTCTATCCAGTCCTTCTAAAACTGCTGCAAGTGGTTCCCCACGTCACAGGTCACTTGGGAACTTTCAAAATTCAAACTCTCCAACGCTATCTCAGTCGATGAGTTCTAGTGGCATGGGTACGTCAGTTACACTTTGACCAATGTTTACGTCCAAAAGCTGCTCACTGGAATTCCAATGTTCATATTTAATTTTTATTTTTGACTATCGACAGGTGATACTTTCGGGTCTTCCTATTCAGGAAGCACAAATCGACTGTACTCAACACAAGACGGGTACTCGCCTTACAGACACTGATTTGTTAAAAGTTCTGTATACGTGTAGAGTCTAAATTATTTTTTAAAGCCAAATCCCAGTTAAAGTCTATTCTTCCAATACTCTCTCTCGCTATGCGGTTGTGAATAAGTGTCACGGGTGATATCTTCAGAGACGAAAGGTATGTTTGTTAATAATTGGATGTATGAGTTTGATACTGAATCTGAATACACTTTAATAGAGTATTTATATGTATGTTTCTGTTTTGCATTTGGTGTATGTACTTACCTACGTAAAATTACAAGCCTTATTAAAATAACATGATGTACCTAAGTAGAGATTGACAAGTTTCAATTTACAATAAAATACTTTTGACGACAGGTAAACTTAAACTCGAAGCTTGATTTAATTTATGGTAGCTTTAGCTTAGAATGGTAAATATGTTACAGTTACAACAAGTAAGGAAGAAATAGATTGTCATAAATGCTTAATCCACGCTTGGGATATTATTATAAAAATGCTCAACAACAGTTTTTGGTAAGATCAACACTATTTGTACACGACAGACATCATGTAGAAGATAATCTTAATAAAAGGTTACTCTAAGTAAATATATTTAGCTAAACGCAGCTTTCCTTTGGTCCGTACTAGCATAATAACAGGAAATATTAGAATGCATCATTTAAGTACGACTACGGTACCTACAGTAAATATTTGGTAATAACGAGTCACTATTGGAGTTTAATGGCAGTACAATATATAACAATTAACAGGTAGGTGGGAGGTTGTAGCTGCCATTGTTAGGAGAAAACTAATTAAGTTCTTAGCCTAAGCTTAAGGCAAGGACATAATTATTGAAGGTGTATAAATATCTTTGCTTATTCCAACTAGTTGAAAGAGTCGTGTTTGTTATCAGGATAAAATAGTAAGGGTCACATTACCCTTGGCATTTTTCAAAATGGTCACAGCCTCATGATGAGATAGTCTGTCCATAACGATTCCGTTCACGTTCACGATTTGATCCCCACGTTTCAAGCTCCCCTCTCGCGAGGCTGCACCTTTGTCAAATACGGTTTTGACGTAGATGGGAAGATTGCCATGCGGAGATCCAAAACCACCTGCACATACATTTATAGTTAAGCACGGAAATTAACTAACGTCTCAATTGATGCTTACCAACGATTGAAAATCCCAAGCCATCAAGGCCTCGTTCCAATACAACAGTTCTGAGTTTAGGGGGAGATCCAGTAAGACTACTAGGCGGACTACTGTTACAGTTATTCTCGCTGACTTCTTTCAAAAGGATTTCTTCTTCAGAGTCAACCAGATGTGTACTTTGAGTACTATCGCTACAAAATCAAAAATATCAATTGTAACTAATGCC
The DNA here is from genome assembly GCA_034693865.1 of Ceratophysella sigillata. NCBI lineage: Eukaryota > Metazoa > Arthropoda > Collembola > Poduromorpha > Hypogastruridae > Ceratophysella > Ceratophysella sigillata. Next base: position 2,064 of record JAQFXY010001498.1, on the reverse strand, counting down.
AGGAACAGGAACCCTAAAATCAGTTACAGTTTAAACAACATCTTTTAATGACGTCAGCTGTACCGTTTAGTGCCTAATAACGCAGCATGAAAAATCAGATACAAAATTATGTCAAATACTTCTGAATCCTGGCAAAATTAGAAAGGTCAGGTTGCTTATAACTGTGACTACCTGGTGTCGCTATTCGGAATGGTAGATGGGACAGAGGAACTGAATCGTTTATTTGCTGTTGCTTTGAACCGCCCGATTTTCATCTGAATACTTCCTAGTGCAGTCTTCAGCACAGCTGCGGCCTGTTCTTGACCTTCAATCGAAATAATTGAACTTGTGTTAGTAGAAATACATATATAACTCTCGTGTCCTGCTCGAAGTTTGGCTGATTTTAATAACTTACTGGCTTCCTTCAGGTCAGTCCCATTGACCTGAATAATTTGGTCACCTTTCATGAGACGCCCGTCAGATTCAGCAGTTCCTCCAGGCACAACATCAGAAATATAAACTCCGGTTCCATTTTTGCGTGAAACAATGGAGAGCCCGAGTCCTTTTCCCGATTTCTTGACCAACTCAACGTCAAGCACATCGTACATGTCCTCTTCCTTTGAAACACCATCGTCACGGAACACGACCATTTTGATTCTATTTGGAGTTTGCCTTAAAGCTGCCAATGCCTTGCTGTGAGTTATGTTCTGAAAGTCTTCGTTGTTGACGTACAGGAGTTGGTCTCCAGGTTTTAGCCTTCCATCTGAACGAAACGAATTAAAATCAGCATCCGAAAAAGTAATCAGATGATGGTAAATAATACACAGGCCTGCTCACAGCGAGTTCAGTTATACTGTTACCGAACTTCAGCAAATGAGCAGCTCTGTATACTGGTAAGTAATAATTAGGGATTTACCATTAGATGCCGCACCATCTGGATATACCTCCTGAATAATGATTGAACCCTGAATAGCAGTAGAAATACGTTTTACAAAAGGATGACAACAGTGTAAAAGGCAGTAAGTACTTCATAATCAGTGTTACTCAAGAGCTTACCAAAAGCGTGTCCTGTCCTCCCAAAATTGATATGCCTGAAAACGGAAATCAGAGTTATTATACACCAACCCAATATTTGAGCAGGTAGTAAACTAGAGCATTTCTTATCTTACCAAGTCCCCTGTCCTTATTAATTTCAATCGTCGTTTCCTTTCCTGGATGAATCTCACAGGTCGCCGGACAACTGTCCTTGTCCTCTTCGGGCCGACCTTTGGACGTGTAGGGCATTTTGGATACGGAAGTGGCCGGTGAGACAGTGGGTGTGAAGACCATTGTGGATGACGGTGACACAGGTTTGGAAAGCGACGTGGAAATGGCAGTTGTGGGCGACAAAGTGGAAGTGGAAATAGTTGGACCCGGCGGAGAAGTGAGCGGTGGCAGTAGTGTGGATGTAGGGGAAGTCGATTTCCGAAACGACGAAAGAACGGCCGTCAGTTTGGAAGGTGATGGAATTTTCGATGGTTTGGGTGGAAGTTCTAACGAAACAAATGCATGAAAATCTTAGAAACGCTGGTTGTGAGTCGTGAAAAATTAGCAATTCGATGAATCCAAGTTAGATTGACAAAAACCATTTAAACAATCAGCGTGAAGGACTAATCTATTTGATAAAATCCTCATAGAATACTGAAAGTACTTTTTTAGTTGATACGCGACAGAGATTTAACAAGCGGATAACATTTCTGGTGCTCAAAACTACAAAGAAAATTTCGGAAATCGGGAACATAGAAAATTTATCAGGTAATCTTGTTCCTGTACTCTACCAAGTTTGGTGTTTTATATATGGAGTTTAAATATTGGAATAATACTAATTCCCATTCCATGGTCGAAGCTTCGTTGGAATATTGATTTTACTCACTGCCTCTTCACCATGGTTTTAAACTACAGAGAAGCTTCATAAGCTTACAAAGGAGTTGAAATAGGTAGATCCAGAATCGCGTAATTAAAAAAAATACCAATTTGTAGTCAAAAGTTTACCAAATTGGTTTTTGTCCATCTGACCGATCACGAATTGGATTAGGTAGAAAACTC
>JAQFXY010001497.1:0-10298 GCA_034693865.1 Ceratophysella sigillata | reverse complement strand
GTTCACCTGCTTTCGTGTGTAATCCACTCCAGTAATTAAGGTGAATCATTTTAGTTAAATTTGAAACTGTTTACAAGCATCGATCTATGAGTTTATACAGTAGTATGATAATTATAGTATCTAGATAGAAACAAACAATGCTTCTTATGGTCCACGGTTTTGTTTGTTGATGAGGTACTTTTGCGGGAATATTCAAATACTTCTGCCGCGTGAAAATCACACGTATTCAAAAAAAGGCGCACAGCGAAATCATCTGTTATTGGTCAATGTGTAATTTTGCATTGTCATCTCGCGCTTTTGGAATTGAAAAGTAATGAAAACGCGAATATGTTCTTGCGTTACTACGGGATACGCCTCTTTACTGTCTTCGGGTAAGTACTCATAACAACCCAAAATATTCCCATTTTTTTCGTTAGTGCCTATCTATTTACTACAATATATACTACAGTATATATAAACTCATAGATCGATGGTTGAGACCTTAGTCTAATAGAGTTACGAATCTAAAACATTCCATAACTGGTTGTTGGATTCAATTTTGAAAATTTCAAAGTTACCTATCTCAATTTGACAAAAAATAACCATTCTCTGTGCTTGCCAGAATCCATGTCTTCCGTTTCAAATATCTACTGAGCACTTAATGTGCGGATGTTTTGAGGTGAATTATTAAGGATTAAGGAGATTATTAATCCCTTTATCTTTCCTGAAAAGGTCTGCTTTATTCATTGATTCCTGCTTGAGTTATCAAATAAACCAAACTTCTGAAATGCCCCTCGTACTAGCACCGCGTTACTTTCCCCACATTTGCTGCCTAATAACTTCCTTCATCATTCATCTCTTGCATGATATTACATACATACTCGTATGTTCCTATACAGAATACAGACAATCCCTGCTTGTATTCAGCGTTTCATTATCCTTCGTCTCTCACAAAGCCTTTTTGTTGTGCAAACAGTGTTAACTTGAATTGGATTTTACTCTCCTACTATCCTTTCTACTCCACTTTTCCCTGCTCTAAATGTCTATGCATATTTAATTGACTTTCGTGTAAATAAAATCAACTTGTTCATAATTAGGAATGCTGGCATTTGCGAGGAATTCCAAGTTTCGGCTGAGGAGCAGGAAATGTACAGCGCTTTTGACAAAAATTCTTCTTAGTCTGAGCTTTACTCGTATGTTGTTATTTCTTCTAAGTATGAACAAAAGGTTCTGCGATTCCCTGTAAAAAGTTTCTCTCGAAAAAAAATTCTCTGAAATGTTTGCTCGGAAAAGTTTGTCTGATTAAAGATTAAAATGCTTTCGACAAGCCTAACATGACTTTAGTAGCCCAGCTTAAGTAATCTGAACGCAGTGTGCACTTTGTGCTCAACGACTGAACATGGAAATGTTCGAGGGAGCTTTTCGTGGAAATGGTTAACATTATCGCAGCCGTTTTCAAAATTGAAGTTCATCGATGCCGCTATACTAGAAATAGGTGTCAAAACAAAACTTTATTCTTCTCACGCTTAAATAGTTGAAGCATATTGAAAAGCAAATGGAAAGTGTTGGGAATACGTCGTTTAGAATTTCCAGTTAGGAAATCATGAATATTTACTAGGGAAAGCGAACCATGTGATTTGATTAAATTGTTTCCCAATTTCCCTTCACTTGTAGGAACTAATTTCTAAACATCGTGATGTTTTCGTCGAAGAATTCATTAAGCAAATTGTATTTACATGTTCCATAGTGAGATTGAGTCTCCTGCATGTGTCGTGTCTGCCGATGATGCTGAAGAAGTTAATTTGCTCACTTATTGGGTTCTATAGCACACCTACGTCTACAGAGCTTGGTGCCTGTCAATTTGCACAGTTGAAAGAGATCAAAGGAATCCGCTGGAGTAGTCGTGTCTGTTATGAGATTTAAATAATTTGCCATCCGACTCAACTTTGAAAGGAATTGTTAATCCATGATTCAATTTTGGTGGTTTCCAGTTCCGCCCTCAATCTCAGCTCAGAGATCATGTACGTACGTACGTAAATAACTAGATGGGAGTCATGGCTACCGGCTTCTGAAACTTCCGTTGGAGCCGCCCTAATAATTTCCCCGTTTCCGTCATAAAGTTCGAATTAGATATTATAGCGTGTTAGAGCAGAAGAGAAGTGCGTCACACTCAATCACACCCCCAATTTCCATACAAGCCGCGTGTACATTGCTTGTATTTAGATTTACCAAACCAGCCACTAATAAAACTCCGAAAGTATTCCTTACGAGCTCCATGGCTTGGAATTCGGAACATAGAAATAGTGGGTATTTATCACGTCTATTGATCCTCGTCTATACTCCAACTTTCATTTGATTGTTGTCCGATATAATAGGCTCTTACAGACATTTTAAGACATAAATACATTAAATATTTAAATGTTTGCATCCGGAACCCGGAACATGCAATGGGAAAAATCCGATTCGTAATTACGACTGACAAAATAATTATGATACTACCAATAGGAACTAACTCTATGTAATTTGCATTTGTAATAAACACATGACAGTATCTTGAGCTACGTTTGGGATTCAGACATGTTTGCTCCGCTTTAATTTCAGGATACACTTTTGCTATACTTTTATGTTTGTGATTAACTAGCCGGGCAACGAATCAGTGCCAGGCACTGCTCTTTACAGATAAACTGGTTAAGACCTATGCGGAAATAAGTGCAAAATTCTGTTTTGAGCCCGTAAATAATAAATGTCGAGCAAGCAAATAGAACAAATACTTCTGATAGAAGAAAAGATACGAGCCAGCTTGCATACATACTCCACAAAATAAATAAGCGCTTTATAGGTGAGGATGGCGGGTTGCGGATTCTGTTTAGGGTTAAGCATGTAGTGCGAACCATGTTAGCCGAAAATAAATATACTCTATGCGAAAGCGTTTTGTGCAAAAACGGGGGTGCTTTGATAGTGTTTCGCTTGGTTGGACGTTCTGCTTCTGAAGCTTTTCTTTGTTTGACTCACATAATGGTTACATTTACATTTACTATTTGAATAAGACAAATTGCTACGTTGTTAACGCCCCTCTCGGTTATCCCACTTCCCACTCTATTGTTACAAATATTGTTTTCCGAGCGAAATCGTGAAATTCGCATACGTACTACGAGTACATCCACCACAGAATGATTAAGCTCGTTATACTCTAGGATTGGCATATATTAAATTTCAATCAATTATTCCGGTATCTTCAAAAGGCAGTGCAATTTATGTGAGGCACTTGTTAGTATAATAACAGGCATATGAGCTTTCAAAGTTCTCCAGTTTCTGACTTTCCACTGCAGCCTAAGCCGTTTCAGTTAGTGAGTCTGTGACATGACGCGATTTGATGCATGGACTCATGTTTGTAGTCTTTCTTTATACATAGAAATTCCTCTGAAACTCGAGATTAGTTACGGCTTAATGACACATACCTACGGTACCGTATATGAAAATGCTACATGCGGCAGTTGTCGCATGTATTGCCTAGATATACGCTAGCCATTTACTGCTTTTGTGGAGGTACAACTACATAGTTATTCGGCCGAGTGGGTGACCCGTGTGACACTTTCTTTATTTAAAAACGTATTTCGCATTAGAAGTAATCAGATGGAAGGAGCTGTGAAATGGAGCCCATGCATGCATTTCCAAAGAAAGGTGTGGCTGTGTCTGATATGGAATGAAATCATTTTTTACCAAAATGAAAGTAGCTACACAGGCTTATATAAAAGTGTTGGTGTCACGACGATTCATAGCGTCCAATTCGTAGCAACCACAGTTCATTAGCCTGCCCAATTCAAGCAGCCACAGTTCATAACAAAACATTGCCCAATCTTTTTCTGCTAGGTAAATACAGGCGGAGAACAGACTTATTTAGTGGCTATCGCTCGTGTTCCAATGCTTAGGCTTGTCTTCAGTCTTCACAAATGTATGGTTTTCAGTGATTAGCAAATAATTACGAATTATCAAAAAGCAAATTGAAACTAAAGGAGATCGGACAATTGGGACGGTAAATGGCTTTCGGTTGAAAATATATTCTTTTGTTGAACAACTTTTGTCTTTGGCACCGGAGCCCTATCTCTGCTCCTTGACCCCAAATGGGGTCACTCCAATTAACCTACGGTCCAAATGGTTTTTGGTTTAAAAATTCTGAAAAGCAGAGTTATGTATTTTTTTACGCTGACCAACGTTCTTATATGGGCACCAAAGGCCTATCTCCACTCCTTGACCCCGTGCTGGCGCAAGGCGGCAATACATGAATTCTCGCCGCTATGAATGGATGAACTGTTGTTGCAGCTATAAATTGAGGCCCTATGCATTGTCCCGCTACAAATCGTCGTAGATTCAAATTGTTGCTACTTGGAGTATTCTAAGGTTTAAGCCTGATATTTACGTACTTTCTCCTTTTCTCTCCCGCACAGAAAACTGGTTGACAGGCTTGAGAGCTTACGGCGGCTGGCGAGTGGAAATGGAGTCACGGAATGCGTTCTTTGCGGAGACTCCTTTGGCATTTCCGTTTTCGGCAGATCTAGTTACCGGTGTGCTGATTGTACCAAGGTAATGTCCTGTACCACTGGCTGTCTTTATCACTTTCCACTGCTCTAATTAAGAACTTGCATGCAGCTGCCAAGCCTGTATTGTACATAGTGATAGTCATTGAAATGGCTTCATTATGTTCGCATTAGTAAGCCCATATGAACTAAACAAGCGCTCTAATTGTTCCGCGAAAGCTCGGCGACAAGTTTACAATACATTTATGTTCAGTAAAGGCCGGCGCCGGGTCTCAGTGTTAAGGTTTGTCAACTAAATTGTCACAACGTCAAAATTACGCGAAAAGGATGACGCGCGTCAGCAGTTCGAGGTACTAATGCCGTTGAACCCAATATGCAAATGTTTTTGATTCGCAAAGCGTAACTAGTTTGACATAATGGCGGAGGTGTTCTAATAAACAGTCCGAGCGTGGTATGCTTAAGAACGAACATGAAGTTGGGAAATGTATCTATGAAGGTATCAAGGTTTATCTTTTAATTAGGTCTCACGGCATTCGTAACATGCAACGGTATTCGGTCCCAAAAGCGTTGGGTTCAACAGCATTAGGACCTTGAACGGCACCTGGATATACCTAGCCCCTTCAGTTATTCCATAGCCACTTCAACTATTTCATAGCCATTTTCTTTATTTCATAGCCGTTTACATCAATTCGTAGCCATTCGCACTTAACGCTTCGCCAGTTCTATTTGTAGGAATAAAAGCAGCACCTGAGACGCGTTTACCTGCTGCAGCAGTATTATACCCTTCCATATTTGTGGCTAAACCGTGTGCAGTCTGTAGTGGGTGGCTCTGAACGCAGCCCGAAGATTGATGGATCTGTTCTTCGATTTGTCCTTGTCAAATCATTTCTCACCACTTTTCATTTTTGAGTTCACTCTTTGCTTTCTCTTGTAGAATCATTTTGAGAAATAAATCATCAACCAAAACACACATGTCGGGTACTCGAGAAAACCCATATATTTTAATTGATGATTTACAATGAATCATTAGAGACAGTGTGGCTTCTCCTCACGGCAATAACTACTATCTTTACTAGCCTATCGAGTGTCGCCTGTGAGCGCAATGTTGACATAACTTTATTTGTGAAAAGTAATCCACTCTATTGGCTTGTAATTTCAAAGCTGGTCAAGAAATTTCGCTTGCTTATTCGAGACAGAGCAAAGGCCAACACAGACTTCGATTTCTGGAGGGTTCCAAAATGGACAAAATTTGACAACCACCGGAACCGGAAACAATGTAGTTTCGTCTTTAGACTCAGTTTCAGGATTTTACATTGTAGTAATTTAGAGGCTCTCAACGAGAAACGTGCCGAATGCGATTTTTTTTTCAATTTTTACAACAACGCTTTCAATATTGATTAACGTTTCGGGAGTTCCGGACCCTGAAAGGTGCTGGATGACACCCTTGAGGCAGAGAGTACTTCCTTGGAGCTGGGAAGAACCAAAGACCATAGGGCTCAGCTCTAAGGTCCACCTTCGATCATGTTGCTGGATATTTAAATTGAGATCTAGGGAACAGAGTCTGATCAATCATGAGCTCTCTAAATATCCGGAGGACGAAAGTCTGGCTGAAAGTGCTGGAAAAGGAACATAAATAAGAGGTTTGGAATACATGAGATTGGGTTAGTAAATGTTTGTGGTTCTTGTTCCAACTGTTTCAGGCTGTCTGCCGGAAGTGTGTGGTTGACTTATCTACATCAGTGCCAAGTACGAGTAGTGGGGCCAATACCAAGGACGGGATTGTTCGTCTCTGCAAACTATGTGCCGAGAACAGAGAGTTTATGAAAAAGTCTGGAGCTTGGTTCTACAAAGTGAGTCAACATTCTCTGCCTGCATGTCCTCTGTTCTCTCAAAGAACGGACTGAGGCTGTGTGCCAAGGAACACTCTCCTACCTGCTTTAATAATGTTTCAAAAAAATGCAACTCAAGGCTTCTTTCCTTAACCACCTGAGTACAGACAGAGCGTAGGTAGTTATTGATTACAAGGCTGCTTATCATATTTCAATTGAGAAATACTCAGCAACATCATGCACCATCATTTAAGTGTTGCATTATGCAAATCATTATTGGTTCCAAGTTACAAACCCGTTCGTTTCAGCGCAGTTTCCAAAGAATCCAGTTTCGTTTCGACGGAAACATACGGCCCCCCGATTCAATTTGGTTTCGCTTCTTATAATTTTGGGTAATTAGCCCAGCGATGGGCATCATACTCCTGCTTTTTATGTATTTAGTAGTTTCCAATGCTACGACGACAGTTAGTACGGTGCTGTTGCCCAATAATTGCCATTTGATTGTAAAACAGTCAACTGTAATGCTAATAATGTAATAATGTAATATGCACTGAGTTGAAAACACGTCATGTTACAGAATTTTTCATAGCAACTATGCTAGCCGTTTCTACCGTTCCGGAAAAATGACTTGCAATTTGCAATCAGGCTCTGTGTATTTCTCTCACGATATATCAAATTGGATGGGAGTGTTTGAATCCTATCAATATGAATATTAATAATAACCTCGCTTTCTGGAGCGTTTCCTCGTACAGTGGTGCTCAGGGAAAACGGTGCCAGAATTCTCGATAGCATGTACACTGCCTTCAATTTCCATTACGACCACGGCCCAAGATTACCATCTATACCAATGCTACAAATATTATAAATCAATTGTTTGGATGAATTTGCAACTCGCTATATTAAATTGGCTCGGTTTTATAATCACGTTGATTTCGTTGGTTGAATTTCCCGTCCTTACCCCGTAAACGTAACAGAACACTCTTATTTCCGATTTTTTGTTTGCTTGGTGCTGACAGGGAATTCCGACTTACATCCTCCCCTCCAAAAAGAACAACTACGCCAGCAGCTACGAGAGTCTTCCGCCCGTGAGCACGGCAAGTAGTTCCCAGGAGCAGCGCTACATTAGCCGCTACATCGCTGACTCCCAAGTGTCCAACAACTTGTCTTCCTCGACAACGAACAAGCGTTCTGGCGGAGTTTTCTGGTCCAAAAGCCTCTCTCGTCGCTCCCAGTCCGAGCCCGAGGGCGACAGTTCTTCGGGTGAGGACGAGGGCTCCCGCACCAGTGCCGAGAAAAGTCTCGAGCCCAACAACTCCTTTCTCCATCGTCCAAGGCTCCACTCCGACCTCCGACCTCCGTCAAGGAACAAGAGCGAAACACCCTCCAGCCGCGACATCCAGCTTCCTACGGTTCGTCTTCCTCTCTAGTTATGGGCTTCATCCGCGGTTATGAAATTGAGAAAATACAAACAAAATAGTTATTGACCAAATCGCCTATTAATGTGGGGAATTTTATGAATACGGTTTTTCGATCTAAATAAGCAGGACGGCAAAAAAAAAGCCTACTGCAAAAAGGTTCAAATTATGAGGTCATAGGTTACGTTCAGTTAGGTTATGCTAGGTTAGATATCGTGTCATTATTGGATTGAATTTCTAACAGTAGAGCTAGGTTACGTTTGGCTAAAGTTTTTGAAGCGAAACAAATTATTCAAGGGAAACTATTTCGCAACATTCGTAATATTTTTGCTGTGTTTAACTTTTTTGTAAAGCACGGAGTTATTCATTCCAGGTTGGGTTAGGTCAATTTAAAACAGGGTTTATTTCGGTACATAAATCACCAGGCAGGAGTTGCGCGTGTCCGATGTTGTCGCATAAATGTTTCCTGATGCCGCAAATTCTTCATACAAATACTGTGAATAGTTTGACTTTTATGAAAAGATACAACTAAGAATTTTAAAAAAATACGACTACATTTTAAAAAAAAATTATTTGAGATTGCTTGATATCTAGTAGTATTTCATGCGGATTCGCAATATGCTGAGAAGAAAGATCTAACTTTGGTAATTTATCCTAAGTCCAGTAGTGAACTGGCTTCTGATTTACAGTAATATGATGTCGCTGAAAAAAAGCGCTCCCGCCTATACAATCTACAATCTGTATGTGGGTGTAATGTACTTGGAACTTTCTAAAAAATCCTAATAAGATTTAAACTCTAACTGGCTTTGGCCCAACAGCCCCAAATCCACCAAATCCCTGATCCGCCGTCGACAGAAGGGAATTCTGGTATTTTTCCTAAAGCCTTTGACCGATTTGATCCGGCCGACTCTGGTCCACTAATTGAGAACAATGTTCGCTCATCTGGCTCCGGCTCTTCGTCTTCAGACGGACATCACTCCTCCACACCTTCCTCGTCCTCCCAACATCATCTCCACTCGTCCACCTCTGACCTGGGACTGGGCATCCTCGAGCTATCGCTTCTCTTCGACGACTCTCAGCAGGCACTCCATTGTTCCATACACAGAGCCAAGGTAAGCAGCTCAATTCTTAAAACTCTGCACGCAGACTGGAAAACAGAGTTGAGGTGAAAGCATATGAGGACAGTGCAGTAACAGGAGATTCTGTGAAATCAGGTTTTCCAAGACTGGGAGATGCTAAATCTACTTATAGGTATATAACAAGATCAGATCAACAAGCTGAAGGATATCTGGGACCGCGATAAAGTTCATGTGATAAAAATCCCAGCAAAAAAACTCACTAGTATAATCAAAAACTCAAACTTTTGAATTCAAACTTTTAATTTTGGTCGTTTTATGTGTATACACACGGTTATAGTGTTATTGGATTGAATTTCTAATACATAGTAAAGTTGGGTTATGTCTGCTAAAAACATTTTAAAAGCAAAAATGACTTCGAAGGAACTTCGGATGGAACTTTTTCGCTTGGGCTCTTCTTTGTAGAACCGGATATCTGGAAACTTGAAGCTTCTATAACAATATCTTTCCATTTGCCCTCAATCTGAATCTTTGTAACACACAAAGCCCCAGCATTTCCTCATGCAATCTTATCCATGCAAAGTGACAGAGGCGTAAAAGAAAAAGAAAAAGCCACTTGTGTAGAATAGTAAATAGCATATGTAGGCACGGCAGGTGTCTATGCAGGGCAAGCGCTTGGAGAAAGACTGTATAGCAGGATATTTCGATTTCGAGGCTTGAATGAAAAATGTAAAACAAAATGTTAAAGAGTAAATCAAATTGAATTATACCTAAAAATTTCCCTACATCAACGGGCCTCCCTGCGCTTAACCTATGACCCGAATGTGACACTCTCCAGTAAAATTGAGCATCCAAAATGTGCATATTACAATGCGATCAGTACGAAAGTTTTTGTTTCAGGTCATTTCTTCGTAAATATCGCTATCAAAGGCTTAAAGGAGCAACCGGATACTGTATTAAGTTGAATTTAAGTTCAAGTCAAAAATGCAATGGGACAACTCGACACGCGTACTTACACGAGGAATTGGGCAATAACTCCAATTTCAGGAAAAATATCCTGTTTAGCTACAAAAGTTGTAATTCAATAATGCTTTCCGTTTCCGTCGATATGCCTGTTCAATTTTTTCGTAATCTTATCTTGAGTTTGTATTTTTATATAAATCCATCATATTTCTAAGCGGGATGGATTTTCGTAAATGATACCAGATTATTGCCCATGTGAATTGTGTAAGAGTAGCAGGAAGTGCAGTTTCCATGAATCCCGTAATTGATTTGATTTGGATTTGCAGGATGTCTCACCGACGGATGTCAACGGACTGGCCGACCCCTACTGCATGCTCAAACTAGTACCTACACGATTTGAGGTAATACTTGACTTTATTTAATAACTAGCTGAAAGCCCGTCCTACGGACAGGAAATTAAGTACAATTAATTAAATTGAATAATTGCAAAATTCTCAAAAC
>JAQFXY010001496.1:0-10302 GCA_034693865.1 Ceratophysella sigillata | reverse complement strand
CAACAAACTTTACGCACGGCCCGCATGGGTCTGGCGTTTCTCCTAACAACACTCTAACATAGCACATGATCTGATTAGGGTTAATTGGGATTAGGAAATAGGTTTGGTTTTCCTATTTACCTTCGGGTATACGACTCATTATGGGTACACTCAAACTTTTAATTGCTCTTCCTATTGAAGGCCCCAAATGTTGCTTAATGGTCAAAGTTCGGTCCCGTTGTTTCATTTGCAATTCGTTTACTTACCTATGGGTTTTACCCTCACACCGGGTGAATTAAAAGCTTGACCCTACTAAGTTCCCCCAAAAAAGGTCAAAAGTTGGCCCTTCTGTTTTAATTACAAGTCTGTGTGCCTGCGGGTGTAACACAGATCGGTGTACTATTCAACCTTTTGGTTAATCTTAAGCTTGATCGGGTCCGATTAATGGAAATGTTAGACTAGATGGCAAACTGCTGACTTGGGTGGGGTCAGTGAGTACAACGTTAACCTGTGACCTCATCCGTTCCCACCGAATCGTTAGATCGGGTGACACGCTCGTATAAAATATAGTTGCTAAATCCAAATGGGCAATAGTGCCTCATGCTGCTTGCTGGTATGACAGAATGTAAGTTACAAATTAGAACACACGCTTCGATTCTCAACATAGCACCATTTAGCATGAAGAAATCGAAACGAATGAATTAGAAAAACAGATTCACATATTTACTTGAAGCAGTTGAAACAAAATTGTTATACATGAAACATGGAGCCCAGCTTCGATTGATCTGATAACCATTAACCCCGTCATCAATGTATTGCAATTAAGAGAAATTACAGGAAATGTCAAACCTCTTTCACAAAATCCAACATGGACTGATACTTGAGTAAACGTTTCTTTGACGCTGAGCTGGAAATCAAGTCTCCCATAAAGAAGGGATCTTTACGATCGTCCAAATCCATGCTTACAGTTTCCGTTTGAACTGAACTGCTCTAGCTGAAGCACTATGAGCACTAACTTGAATAAATAGTTTGCTCGATCGGTCGCCAATCAAAACTGAGCAAAGATTCTCATTTCTAAACACAAGTCATGAAAATATGACAAAGAAATCAATCGAACATTCCACGTAGAAGCCTAATTATAGATTCTGCGGAAATTGAGTTCAACTCGAGACCAAAGCCAGCGTATTAGTAATCGGGTGGAGACGCCTTGGCTGAAGACCGAGGTACAGGATAAAATTGATGACGCTGATCCTGGCGTTGTTACCGAAGACTAGAGAGTCACTGACAGAAGCAAAGCGTCTAGCATCCCTTATGAATCTCAACTGAGACACTGGGGGAAAATCTATAATTATTACTGAATCTCTGGGAGAGACAATGGGTTCAGGAGGCCGTGTCAGTGGATCAGAGTCAAGTGGTACGATGGGAATCGAGTACTCCACACGACTCCTCGTCACTCTCTGATACTGGACTGATAGAAGTGGGATATTGGGCAGCTATCAGCATTCAGCATTCAGCATCCAGTTCCAGGCAGGCGTAGGGCCAGATAAGACAATGCAGTATCTCGTATCCTATTATACATTAGTTATGTATTGGGTTGAGTTCCCCGACTTCTGCTAGCCAAGGCTAACGGCTAATCATACTGTCATTTCTGAATCTTTCATTGGACTTTGGATGAATCAGCCGGAGAGCTGATTTGCCATACTTTGAAAATTGCGGTTGGGAATCAAGTATCACTTGTTGAATTAATCAATTCTCAATCCCACGCTATGAATATCTCGAGCGTCAACAGGTCGTGAGAGCATCGAAGCATATAATTGTGATTTAAAATCAGCTGCAGACTATGAAGGATCGTATTAATATGCTGATTTCAGACAGTTCCGTCCCATCAGCACAATTTCGAGTTGAACCGTCGCCAATCGACAAAAAAGCCCCTTGCCAGGCCGCCATATGGCGTCACCACACCGGTGGTGGAATTGAATGCTATGGCTTCTAATTTTTCTTTCCGTCGTGCTGCACGACGTACAATCCATTTGTCACTTTAAAACTGATATTAAACCGATATAAACTAAAACTGAGTATTCAAATATACGATTCTAGTCGAAAAGCTACTTGACATCATCTGTGCAATGAATTGCACAATTTCGAAATTTCACCGTCCCATGTTGAACTCCGAAGCTAAAATATATACCATCCAAAAATGGCACCCATCGCCGTGTACTAAGGCGGAGGTGGGCTAAATCCTATGTACCGTCACGACGTGAATTGTTCAGTGATCAATGATCCATATTCTCTACTGTAATACTATGTATTGTTTACACAGCACTTTCTGCGAGGTTACCAGTTAACACGTTAAAGGTACATAGGTATTTCCATGCACGTTTAACCTGTTCAGTTACACCGAACAGTGCTTGGAACTGATTTTTGGGCCAGCTAGTTTGCAATACGGAGACAAATCGTTAACCTCAACTGTAATAAATACTTTCATTTCTTTGATAAACAGCACATTCAAGCATACGTACGTTTGTATATATTTACTTAACATTTCTCAAGATCAGTGTAGCTTGGCATTCTCCACTTCGTTGTCGTCAGCTCTGTATACAATTTCAACAATTCTGACGAGTGAACCGTTATAATTATAAGTTAGTAAAATGTGTCTCCAGTCAAAACGCTAACAATTCATCTCCACCCAGTAATCTGTCAACTGTGTTCTCCTAATCTCGAGGATTTGGTGAACGTTTGATCTTCAATTTCGTTCTGTAAGGCAGAGGGAGTAGGTGGAGGCATGCGGAGAGGGAGCGAGACCCAGAACATAAACAACAGTAAAAGGACAAAGGTGCTGACATTCTCGTCTTCGTCATGTCACATGTCACACTCAGGGTTGTCACGTTGTCAGCTTCCTCATACCAAACCTCTACTCAGCTTGTGGCAGCTAGACAAAGACAAGAAATGAACAACTCACTCCTGGTCTCTTCGAAGGCTCAAATCAAACAAATCAAACGCTTCTCACGATCCACAAATCCACTTCCCTCTACGCAGATACGAGGAGAAGTTGGCCCAAAATATCCTAATTAAAATTAGCATGATGAAATGCTTAGTTGTTCACATGCAGTTGGCCAGCTAGTGCCATGGAGATCGAATTTGTAATATATCCGTGTTTCTTCGCACGTATGCATGGATGTTTCTGTCTGCCCGGTTTTGAAGTTTGGTAAACAGTCTTAGGTTGCAAGGTGAAACAGCATCGCATGGGTAGCATCTGAAGCAGGAGTGAATTGAGCGTAAATATGACAATGACAAGTAAAGTAGGTAACGGCTTAATAGTTCTGCAGCGTATATGTGTAAATATGTACCAAATTCGATCAATTCCCTCAGGATCTTATCTTAGTTTCAGTGCTTTGTCAAGATTCGTGCGCTACTAGTTTGAATTGCGGAGCTTATGAGAGAAACGCTGGAAGTTCTGATCCTAAAAAAAGGTTCCTTCGCAATATTCATAGATGACCATGCTGCTGGTGTGAGCAGCCGTGTATAATGCATAACCCAGACCTATTGGTAATCTGGCCTATCTACATGGATACAGACATCGTAATTCCTCTATGTAAAGGCGTTTTGTAATTATTTATTTACTTGATACGAGTATTGATAGTCTCCCACGCCTTCTGAGATGCAGCCAATTAAGGAACCGCGAAGGTTTACGATGCGGACTCAGGCCAGAGGAAGCCTCTTATCCTCAAATCTACACACAAACTTCTGAGCATAACCTTTTAACACAATTTAGTCCTAATGCCTTCTCATATCCAACATTTCCCACTTGGCTAACTCGCCATGGGTGATGAGAATGGCCCGTCAGTTTCCTACTTGCAGAATCCAAGTCTTCCTCTGATTCAGATTCGATACTTGTAGAATCCATGTCTTCCTTTGATTCAGAGTCGAAGCTTCAGAGTAGGTCGTGGATGGGATAAGATTAGGAATTGAGTGACAGAAATTGGGCGTTATAAGGCCCATTTGAATACCTATGACGTGCTTCGAATTCCTGGCCTCTACGCGTAAGTAAGCACTTCATCAATCATCCTCCAGATTAGGCTACTTTTGATAAGGCTCGGAAATGGTTAAAGGGAACAAGTTGTAGATTAGAGCTTTTAGAGTAAAAAGTAAACAATACTTTTTCCCATGGAATGTGCATCATTTGCTCCTCTTCTATCTGTCCCATGTTCAGTTCATACGCTCATCTATGCCCAAGCAAAACTACAAGTTTCCCTCTACCTTCTGGAAATATGCCAAAGACTTCCACAATTCTCAAAGCAAAAAGAACGAACATGTTCTGCGTGCATCCAGGCTAAAAACTATAGTGCACCATATTCACATTAAATTGTAAGAACTTGGTTCCAAGCTTTATATGTTGGAGCTAATATGAATATCTGGCTACGTTGTTGGATATAACTATTTAATATAACTTTAAACGGCGTTTTGAAAAGCTACCTAATAGTAATTAGCTGGGTATTTTCTATAGTAAGGGCAGTTAGTTTTGTCGAAAACGTTGAGTATAACTTTTTTACCCTAACTTGACTAAGTAGAGCTAACCAAACATAACTGGAATAATTATGACTACGCGACGAACATGCGCTAGTTTGTATAGTATTGGCTGAGTTTCGCTGTTTTGAATAATGGCGTGTTTTGCCAAAAAAATTTAACTTAACTCCGCTAAACCCAGTTAATTTGTAGATGTCCAAAATAGCGTTGAAGCACAAAAACACCAAAATTTTCCCGATATGCAAATTAGCTTGAACATAAATATGAGTATTTGACAAGGCACAAGGCCTACGTTCAAATCATTTTGAATGGAAATGGATTTCGGGCTTTATTCTTTAACAGCGTTCTTATTTTAGTTAAACATGTGGAATCGTGAAGATTTGAGACTCGTGCACAATAAGAATTGATTTATTGGTATTGATTATGGCATGATGGAACATTATCTGACACCCACATAAAGCAAAAATCCACTAAATCAATCCAAAGCCTGCACTTCCTAAAGGAAGGCACGTAATTATTCATTAGGCGGCGTACATGTAGCACGTTGACTGGAGTGCTTAAGGCTAGCTGGAGAAATTATCTATGGAATAAAAATGATGTTAGGAAATTCGGCTGTAGTTTTAGCACGGTTCCTCCTGCTGATATGGAATATGGAAATGAGAACATTGTCGTACTTAGCGCACGGCTACTAATCGGCGGCTCAATACAGCCACACCTGTCACCTTTTACGCCACAATATCAATAATAATTAAATAATTAGCGCAATTTACGAAATGAATTTTTACGTGGGCGTCCCAAAGGGGAAAACCGGCACATTTATGATCAATTTACACTCCATGAAATTATGAACGTACGAATATTTACAGAATAGTCATCGTGGTTCATGTTATACTGAAAATAGTGACACACAGATATTACACATCTGATACTGAGAGGAATGCATTATTTCTAAATTAAATTCACAACGTTGCAAGGGATTGTGACAGGAGAGCTTGACTGCAATATGTTCCCATCACCCTTTCCCGCCATATTTAGAAAATTGTCTGAGTCGAAACTAATTATTCATTGGTTAAACTTAGGAAGGAAGATGATAGAGTCAAGAATTGCGTTGAACGATGAGTCAAAACTCATTTAGAAACTGTAAAAATCTACATTTGGCGTTAGTTTAGGGACCTGTCGTCTCAACTCCTACCAAGAGTTCTGGTCTAGTATGGATATGGATGTCCTGTGCAACTGAGGCAGAGATAAGGCCGAAGAGATAGGGAAAATGATTGTAATAATAATGACGATGTTCTTCGTCGTTAGTTCTAGAAGCCTCAAGAAGTTGGGAGAAGTGAAGAGTTTAACGCCCACGGCCCACGACTTTTGGCATTTATTTGTCATTGTTTCTGGCTCGGAAATGCATGGGTTGAGGTAGGATCCACAAACTCCAAACCACATCAGGACTTAAATAAAACAAGACTTTTCCACTCTTCAACTGATGATCACTACTTGGGTCTTGGGTTCAGGAAGACAGCTGAATCATATTAATGCATAATGCACAACACACACAGCGCTGCACAGTAACCGCTTGTTCTTCTTTCTGTGCCAATTTGTAATGGACATTCCTTGCAGTGTTGGTCTTTTCCCCACCCCACCGAGAAAACCCCACCCCGCTGCGCTGGGGTTTCTGGGAGAAAGTGGGATTTTTGGGGAAATCGGGGCACATAAAACTTGACGCATTTTATGCACGCGTGTCCTAATAAACCTGGCTTATAAAATGTGTAATGTAGTTACTTGCCACATTTTCTGATTTACATGCCATATTTCTTATGCAATGGTAACTCATGCAGGTATATACTTAAAATGTGATTCTTCTATACTACCAAGAATATATTCGAGTTAATTCATTAGGCTAAAGCATTAGGCTAAAGCCAGAATGGAAATTTATGTTAATTCTGTGGCTATGTAACTTTCCAAGAAACCTTCTGTAAATACTTGAACCTTAAAATTGTCTTGTATTTTGTGTAAATTCTAAATATAAGGATACAAATCATTAATAACTAGGTAATGTAGACCGCGCAATATGCTGAGTCCAACATACGCACGCATAAAAATCCTATAATTTATGTTTTCCTGTCACCTGAGACCGAACATTTCTGGAAACTATCCGAGATGCTACTAACGATGAAAACTTGGTGGACGAAAAGTGCCAGGTTGAAGTTAAATTAAACCCAAGACAAGATCAAGGAGCGCATAGCTGCTTTTGATTTAAAGTAAATAAAGTTTTCAAGTCCCAAGTACTTCATATGTAAAACAGAATCACTCACAGAAGGAGAACTGGATGGATCTGCATCTCTTCCAAATTCCGAGTAATTGATGAACCTATCCGTTCAGGCACACTCTTCCCAAACCTCAACTGTCTCCAAACTAAGCTCTAATAATAGATCCTGCTTCGATGTTCTCTCTACTACGAATAACTTTCAAAAAGATTAGACACGTTGGAAAAATTTGAAAGTCTTGTTGGTCTTGCAAACAAATTGGAATAAACGTGACTTGTTTCACCAGAAAGAACTCTGAACTCGTGAATTAAGTCTTGGAACTGGGAGAAGCAATAAGCAATGAATGGAAGCTTGGGAAACAGGGATTCAGGGAAGGGTTTTACTTGGGCCAGAAACGAGTCTTTGTATACAGTCTTTCGGAAGCTACTTATTGCTTCCGAACGAAGACAGACGTTTGACGAACATTAAACATACATCTGCAAAAATAGAGCCCAGCACAGATGCAAAGCTAATACGTGGAGTCAAAACAGACTCACGGCTACGCACTGCTATATGCTAGTCTCAAGATTGGGCTAAACCCAGTGAAATATCCAGGTTCATATGTAGAATCGTTGACCGCCTTAAATCAGCAATTTGAACAAAATTTCTAATCTGCCCTTAACTCTTTAATATTTCAGGCTCATCTGAACCAAATTCATATATAATATTTAATTAGCATCAAGCGGAGATTTAGCTTGAAACCTGTCCGTTTCTTACGTGGTAAAAATGTGAAATATTTAAATGAAAACGTTTCGGTGTGTATCTAGCTTTAGAACGAAATACGGCAAGTGCGGTCGCAGGTTCTCTCCGAATACAGGAAATTGAAATTCATGTTATCATGTACTATTACCGGTCCTTAAATTAAGTACTATAATACTATATGCTATATTAAAAGCATTCGGTTCTTCAAATCTTATTGCTGTAGCATAATACAATATACACGCAGCTACAGAAATATCCCAACTTGCAAATGCAAGTACATGGAGCTTCATCTTCATCGTTTCTCAAGAAGCCCAACTATAAATAGATCAGCACATTTGGAAGAAGAGTTGAAGATTTTTAAAACACTAACCTTTGTGTAGAGCTGTGTATACAAACGAAATATAGAGAAGACATTTTCAACTTTCAGCGAGTTGAACAATTTGTTACGATTCCAGTTGTTGCACTTTGTTAATCCAGGCATTAGGCCTATAATTTGGTTCAAAATTGTTGTATTATTTCATGACGAAGATTTAGCGGTCGCTCACAAGAACAAGTTAAACCCTTTCCTTGCGTATGAAAATGTTGTGCTGCTTCTAATCTTATAAAGATTACAGCTCTGGAATATTTACATTAAATCAGAGCTAGGTATGGAAATGGTTCAAGAAAATTCAGAGACTATAAATAATTACCGTAACTAATTCACCAATTATTCGCATAATTCTACAGCTCAGAACGCAGAGCTCAGGCCTCACGGAACGTATTCCATTTCATACTTCACGGATACGTTTGGGCCTAACACATATCGTAAATTGTAATGGCAAATCCACACAGCTTCCAAATGAGTTTAAATGCCTTTTTTCTCAAGTTTGAGTGATAAAAAATCCCAATTCGTTTCAGTCTGTCGACTAGACTTATTTACTATTATTCTTCCGTCATAAAGAGTTCTGACTTCAAGGATAACCGCCGCGCCGTGTGTTGGGCATGACTATAGAATAATGCAAATATTATTGGTCTGCACCCTAAAAATCAGTTCTATTAATATTTTTATGTTGAGGCAGGAATAACAAATGTGAATTGATGAAAGACATGGGAGTCTGGCGAAGGAAGACGTGTTGATCCAGTTTATGGGTGGAGATGACGATAACCTCATGTTCAAGTTCATGCAATGCTTAACGGCCTACAAAGCACACACTTAAAACGGGATTCTATGCTACGGATCCAAACTACAGCCAGCGTTATGCTTCCGAGCTGCTCAGCACTAAGTGGTCAACCGCCAGATTTTCAGCTTAGAGCAGAGATGACTGGTCAACTCGCTGTGTACTGCTCTGCAGGTATACATCCATCAATTTCAAATTTGATGCATTTGCAGTCAATGCTCTGTACCTAAAAACTCAGAGCTCCAAAAGTACCTCTCCGCAATGTCAACCCAAATTAAATTCTTAGGTGTATAAATCGAAAAACTTTGCCTGCGACGCTTCTTCTGTTAAAATCCTTTAAGATTACATTATAACTCCAAAATCGATGCAAAAATGGAATTTCTAGACAATAAAATTGTATTTTCCCGCCTCTGGCGGTTGAAATGATTAGCCAATCTTAAAACCTCCCCGAAATAGAAGTATGGAGACGCAGACATATGTACAGCTCAATACAATCAAACGTGGCGTGCTAATGTTGTTCAGAGAAGGCAGCGCTTCGCTTTACTTGCGTTACTCTTCTGTATAACTGAGATATACGCACTTCTACGTTACCACCAGACCAAAAGACCTTGTCACACTTGGTCAACGGTAATAATTATATTCAACCCTATCGTTGAATTCATTTACATTTCCTTTCATAAACAAAATATGTGAATCACAGCAGATAGGCCTCCTGTGAATCTCGCTCGGTCATTAATCAACCTATTAGTTCCCGTCAACGAGCAGCCACAAACAATTAATTCTGTCATTCCCACGCCTTTAATGGCAGTTTTCAATCGAGTTAGCAGACTTGTGAGCTGCAAACTACAAAAATTAACTTGTCTACTGATAACAGAAGTTATTCTATGGGATTGGCAGTGGGATAGAAAAATCATATTAAGATAAACAACATAACATCAGAGAAACACTACTTGACACACTATAGACTGACAACCCGAAAGTGTCACAACTCATAAATGAATAAAAATATAATACATCCAATGGGTATGGAGGGATGATATATGTGCTGTTGGTGTTAGCCATTATCCATTAGAAAAAATTATTCTTATTTGCAGCATTGCATAGCATAGGGCTTACTTTATAGCAATTTTTAAATATCAACATACACAAATCATACTGCATTTATGACTTTGCTCTGTCTCAATGATATTGGTGTCGCATATATTTAAATATTGCTGGTCACTATTTTGAGTTTTTAAGAATCACACATCAAGCTAGACTTTACTTTTTACGTCCTTATTCCCCAACTGTTCATTTCCTAAGCCTCAGCACAAATCAAATAAACTTAGATTTTTGTGCTATAAATTATATGAGCCGTGTCTAAATTCCTTCTGTTTAAAAGAACCACACACAGTTCTCTCAATATTTTAAACATTTACCCGATGATCAATTACGTTTTTCACTTTTACGTAACAATAGACTTCACACCACGATAATGTGAATAACAACGCGCAGCATCTCGGTTTCAGTTTCAAATAAGATTTATTACGGAGTCTTTTCCACTTCAACATACAAATAAATTAATAAAATCAATTTGTCATGAGACAAAAAAGTCATAACAACTAGAATGCCTACATACGCTGATCTCCCAGTCGTCGGAC
>JAQFXY010001495.1:0-10304 GCA_034693865.1 Ceratophysella sigillata | reverse complement strand
AAATTACCTGAGCAGCGAAAGCAGCTTGCACAGATGCGGCGGTGGGCGTGTTTGAGGGCGGGGTGAGTTGTGGATGTCCGTTTGACTTGTCGTTCCCGTTCTTGGTGGGCAGAATGATGTGGTTTGTGTGGGAGGTGAGTCTCTCGTTTGAAGTGACCAGGTTGAGAGCGCCCACTTTGTCCGAGTCCATCGAGTCCCCGTCTTCCCCCAGCTCACTCCCTGACCTCTCCTCCTCGCTCAGGTCACCGTTCAGCCCATTGTCTGCCAAACACAAAATACATTATTCGTCAGTCAATTGTCCATCCTATTTACTTGTAGAATAATCTCTAACAGATATACACACTCAAGTGGCGCTGCTATCTGTATTTACGGTGTAAACACGTGGGTGGAATTTTGGGAACAACCTTTGACCTTGTTGCTGGTATTACTTAACCTTTTACGTTAAACAGCACTCCGAAACCAATTTCCAGATATTAAGTAATACATAATAGTGGAATGGGCTAGTGCACTTATGCGCATAAAAGCTAAGTGAAAGTATAAATTAGCAAAACCTTCTATGCGAACTAAATTCGAAACCCAGAGCCAAAACAGAGCTGCATAATAATATTACTTTAAACAGCGGGTCTATTGCCCCGTGTTTGGTGCACATGTTAAAAAATTAACACATGCACCATCCTAGGATGTACCTAGTTAATTATAGTTATAGTTTATCAATAATACAAATACAAGTCATAGACAGCAGATTTTTAATGGTGCCAATAATTGCTAATGAAAGTCATGATGCTACCACCAGCACCAGCTGTCATGCATATCCCAATATTTCACGTTTTGATGCATATTTAATTTTAAAGTATAGATGTAGACAAGGCAAAATAGAAAGATTCAAGGGTTCAAGACAGGAAACTTTCTAGTTCTTTTGAATATATTCCTGAAACTTTCTATCTGCTTATTTATTCTGAGCGAATAACCCAATGCTGTAAACCCATTAGTATTCCGCGTATGGGCATTCGGAATGGTCACTTCTGGACCCATGCCCCTTGACCATTTTATGCAAGATGCATGTAAAATACATCGATTAAAATATATATTTTCCCTCCGTCCGAGATACATCTTCTCAGTAGTGCCCAGTCCTCCCTGACGTGCCCAGACTCTTAAAAATAAAATTATACTCTGGAAGGGGAGTTCTCACCCTGAAGCTAAAAAATCTCCAGTGCGTTAGCCCTTTATTTCCATCAGAGATCAGAGAATACTACACGGTCCCAGCCCAGTAATTCTGCTTAAAATGAGAGGCCATTTAAACTCGTTCGTAGCATAAAATTCAGCACCATGAAAAAGAGTCTCAATTATGGCATTCAAAAAAATTAGTTTATTGTTCATCTAGTTTAGGCTAGATTAAGTAAAAACGTCAAGTCGGCTGAAACATGAAAACAATGCGCCGTTTTTCCCGTACGTTCAAGAAGAATCTGAGCCTCCTAATTCCATTCATTCGTACAAATAGCCGAATTTTTCTGAGCCCAAAAAGGGAGACGATTAAACCTGAGCCATTAGACAAAAGAACCGCTGAAACTAATTGAAAGAAAGTCGTCTGGCTCAAGGAATTTCTTTCGTCCACCGGTCCAGCCTACTTCCAAAATACAGTCATTCATTCACTCACTCCCTTGATTCCTGGACCTCAATGGGCCCCACCTCCTGCCTGGCCTGTCTTGTCTCAAGCCAACAAACCATATGGGTGAAAATTCAATTTAATTTATATAAAGAGAACAAGGTGCTATTCATTTTCTTTTTTTTTCTCCTCGAGTAAAAAAATCCCCAGGAGGATAACTGGTGATTTCCCCTTTTCTTCCTCTACACACACTCACTTTCTTTCAGAGAGTGACCATTAAAGGCTAAGAGATGAGATAGTTTTTAGACCAGAAGGCCCTTATCCGATGACGGGGTTTGTGTATCCGCCAGTCTACTTATATGGCTTTGGGATGGCAAAAAAAGTGTTTTTTGGTACCTTTTACGCAAATTGTCATGTTACGGTTATGTTAGATATTGTGCTGTTGAATGGAATTTCTAACTATGAGATTAGGTTAGGTTTGTTAAGAGTTTGGAAATCGGATAAAGGACCTTTGCCTTGGAAACTTTTTGTAGTCGATTTTTTTTGCTGGGAAGTTTTACAAAGGAACTTTTTTAGAATAAATTTTCGAGTAGCTACTGTCTTTTACTCAAAAGCTCCATGATGAAACATTTGATACTTGTCAGAATGAGCCCATGGGAATATTCAAACTATACACAGCACAATTTGCAGTTTTTCAAATATGAAAAAACTCAAACAAAATTTACCTTTACGGAAAACTTTCATCAAGCTCCCTTAGGATAATCAAACTGATTGTATACGACCATATTGTTTGGTACTGAACAGCCTACGGCAGATATTTTTTGTACACATTGATTTCTACTTTCTATTCCTGGTTTGGTTTGAGAGAATAAAGGAGAAAGTTAGGTAAGAGAAACCCCTTTGGACTGGAGGCTCTCAGATCTTATCTTTGGCCTGGCCTGGTGACGAACAAAGAGTTTGGGAAATTTCCCAATCAAAATACAACATCTCCATTTTCAATCGTCTCTCCAAGTGTGGACTTATTTTAACCTCTCCGCTCTGTTCAACTTGAGCAGCTGAATTGGGAAACGGAATATAAAGAAGAAACGGTGGGAGATTGAATAATATTGGGTCTCTCCCTATTGAGAGCCTCGTCTTCATCTCAGATCCATTTCCTTCATCCGATTAAACTCTCCTGAGGCTGGAGAACAGCATGGGTAATGGCTTAGCCAAGGCCCACTCCTTCACTTCCCCTCTGCGGACCTTCTATGACCATCGCATTGACCATTCCCTACTCTCGTGTCACTTCCAGAATATCAAAACAAGCCAGTCTGACCGCCGGCGGAACATGGGGAACGAACGGATGTTTTCAATGCATTATAATTTTCATGTTCCTCCCCTACTTGAATATTACCATGTTCGCTTCGCCAGGAAAAGGAAGCTACTCCGACTCCTGAATACAGTATTCCATATTCCACGAAGAAACGGCAGGTGAGATTTGTACATTTAATAGTTAATGTCCTATTGTAAAATCTAAAATGCAGTTAATCTCTTCTTCAGCTTGCTAACGAACGATAGTAAATTGCAAAGTTCAAATTTTTCTCACTTTGAAATTGAGCATAACTAAAATTGTAGTAAATTATTAGCATAATGAATTGACGCAGTACCTAACTAGAGCATCTCGTTATCTGTCACATAGTCACATATAGAATTCGTGACCATCTACACGAGTTGTGGACTTCAGAAGAAGATGCATGGAAATGAACGTCTCCCACGTGCCTAATAGTAGAAGTAGCTTTCACCAGGAGCCCCACGGCCGTAAGTCTCTCTCGCCCTGGACTTTGGAGTAAATCCAATCCAGTCAACATGCGAATTGAATGTAAAGACCTTGCCGATACCCCAAGTCCAGTCCAGCCGGTTGAGGTTCGTAAAAGGAAACTGATACAAAACAAGAGTTTTCCAACACCCGCCCTATAGCCTCGCCTCTGAATCAAGTAGGAAGGAAAGAACGGAGAGAAAAATGCCAAACAAAGAGTTAATGGCAAAAGTGGATTTGAGCATGGCTTCCGGGCACAGCAGGAGATTTGAGCCAGAATAAAGAAAGGCGGAAAAATCAATGTGGTCCTCTCACTCGCGTCCTACTGAAGATACAGATTGAGAAAATAATACGGTGCATGAAAAATAGAACAAGTAGACCGGATCCACGATGTCACTCGTCCAGCCACAGAAAGCCGGATCAGCAGGTAGGACCCGACTATGCTTTCACTTTGCCACCTAGTAATACTATTAAGTGGTGAAAGGCTGGGAAAGCCCTTTCAATTTAGTAGGAAGAAATATGAAGACAGGCAGGGGTTGATTGAGATTTCACAAAAGAGTTGTTAAGCTCGGTTGGGAGACAGGCCTAAGGAAATCTTAGGCGAAGGGACGGTGACGGATTGGCGGGACCATTTCTCATCCGCTCGATTCTTGGATTGGAAAGGTGAGAGAAAATAAATACGAAGGAAGACTTTCTCGCTCTGTAAACGATCCGGATGATCTGATGACGATAAATCTCTCTTTGCAGCTCTTTCTAAGACTCCATGTCCTATTTTTCCCTGTCTAAGGTAAAAACCTGCCTGCAGCTCACAGAGCCCCAATGTTTGCATGTATCTTCTGACAAGCATAAGTTCATAAAAAGCTTTGAGTTTCATCATTTTTGCTTATTTAACTGATTTAAATCATTTTCAATGAAGCATGGTTTTCGTATGTTTTGGATACTTAACTGTTTAATAGTTTCCAAAATAAACACCAGGACCTTGCAGTGCATTCTGCCCATAGGATATTTATTTGGCTGGGTAAAGCACGACAGACGGACAGACAGCGTCAATTAGATCCTTCTGGTCTAAGAATGAAATGGATCTGGGAAGCTCTCTCGGGTTAACAGAGGTTGGGCCTTAGCCACGTCAGAATCACCTCCTTATAACAGAGGAAGGCGACTTTGATGGTTCCTGATACAATTATGAATTATGACTTGGGCCTTCTCTCAAGTGACAATTTTATTGGAAAGTTCTCTAATTCCGATGAATCCGAAAATCCACTCTCTCCTGTGACAGGGCCCTGCTTTTCTAGAGGAAAAAGAATTGTCAGCGGATATGAATCTGTCAGATGGATCAAATCTCAGAATTCCTTTTCTCTCGTGTCATCCGTCTTGGCCCTTAATTGAT
This sequence comes from Ceratophysella sigillata, assembly GCA_034693865.1. Lineage (NCBI taxonomy): Eukaryota > Metazoa > Arthropoda > Collembola > Poduromorpha > Hypogastruridae > Ceratophysella > Ceratophysella sigillata. The sequence goes on along the minus strand of JAQFXY010001495.1, from coordinate 5,519 downwards.
CTTATATAAGAATAAGAAACCTATCTCAGCACATACACCGATATTTATTACTGATATTAATATTATATTTCTAGCTATTGGACCAAAAAGAGCTTCCAGTCTTGACTTGACATTCAACGACAATTCCTAATTCCTTCCTTGAAGATTCTATCCGGACGTAGGCACAGGCTTTTATTTCATTGTAGCTCACGCAATATACAGAGCTGCACACAAGAAGTTTTCCACCTAATTCCACCTAAAACCTACCTAAATTTACTTAATTTACTAAATTCCAAGCAGGTCCATGGTTATATATTCAGTGCATGCATGAAATTAGCATGCTTTCATCGCAGTCCCTTTTCCAATAATGTTAATTAAGTACTTTTGAGAAACTACGGTGCTGTAGAAGTTTGAGGCTGCACGCTTTTCTCTTTCCGGTCAGTAACGTAAGGTAAGTTGTGTAGGTACATAATGCTCTATGCAAACTTTCTCTACGACAAAAGTTTTTTCCCAGAATTGAGTCATGAATTTGAAAGGAGAGGAAAAGAGGAATGTCAGGTCGAGAAAATGCTAGCTCTGCATGCATGTGTGCATGCATGAGTGCCCGGCCTTCCACTTTCCCTCCGTTCTCTGTAAGTAGCTGGAGGGCGGGCTTGGACTTTTTTTCTTTGGGAACCTGGGAGTTTTTGGCAGGCAAATTTGAGAGTCTGGATGCAAAACGATCCGTTGGAGCCATAACTTAAGAGGAGGGAAGGAGAGGTCACAGGAACGTGAGAGTTTTACTAAATAATCATAAAAGAATATCTGTCCTTCCCTGCCTCATTTCCTCAAAGGGAAAAGTGGGAACTTCCAACCTACAACCTTCCATAATCTACGCTCATGCTAAACTGTTGACAGCCGCGGGAGCCTGGATATGATGACTTCATAAACCCGCCAAACCCCTTCTACTCAAGACCAGAATATGAATATAAAAAATCTGGCCTTATTTCCATCGTTTAAGGCCCAATCTCAATACACCAGCCAGATAAGTTCCTGGCTCATTTCAGTTCAGCACTAAAGGTCCACACCAGGCAATGCAGAAATACAAAATCCAACCCCTTCCTTCCATCCTTATCATCCGCTCACAATCCCCAGAGCTTAGCTCACATTATTTTATTATCCAGACATCATTTATCAATGATTTCTACTCAAACTGGTAAACAACAGTTATAAACGCGGATTCTGCGACAATTCGACCTCTCCTAACCTAACTTTTCGTTGACTACATGAAATTAGTAGATATATCTACGAATATAATGCATAGCAGCTTATAGCGAGTTGTTCGCCATATTTGTAAATAACGGTTACAGCATACAAACATGGAATGGTCGCCTTTAACACGCGAACTGTCTATAATGAGGTGAATGTAAATATGGAGTCGATTTATGCACTAATTTAAATCACTTATCAAATCGCTGCGAAGAGCTGTTAAAATTGAGCATAAACTGCATACTTCATGCATGTTTCGCAATACCTTATTAATCCAACCTAAACTTGCCTAACCGAACCTGACCTAATCTGACCTAAGATATAAAAACTAACCGAATGTATGACCTAATCTGACCTAAAATATATAACCTAACCAAATATATGACCTAATCTGACCTAAACTAACCTAACCTAACAACACGTATCTCCATTTGTCCCAGTTTTCCGCTTCTCAATTGTGGTGCTACTTTAAGGAATTGAGTAAATGGGTTGGCGGAGGCCGTTAGAGCCCTGTGTTGGAGGGGATGAGATTAATTAAATATGTGAATACGGGCGTGGAGGGGAGGAGAGGAAGATGCGGAGTTAATTAAGGAGGCTGCGGTGATGATGGGCAGCGGAAGAGAGACAAGAACTGGGAAGCTGCACAACTGAAGCTGAGAAGGAAATGGTGGAGAAAGCTCAGAAGAGAAATGCGAGAAAGGGGAGCGTCTCACTCAAGCTTGTTCGTATTCCAAAACGGTATGGAGAAATAAGGGCTGAGTGAGTACATAGCCAGAAGGAGCCAAACACGGAGTCTAGCCCAATGGTCATTTTCTCATATACAAATGGAGAAAATTCAGCGCTCAAGTATATGCTCGGGATGAGATGAGAACCTCATTCTGCATGTTCACTCTCGTCTATGTCGTAGCGCGGGTCGCACATTAGCATAAAGTGAAATTTTTCTAGCTTGGACACAGTTAGCATACAGGAACTATTTACGTAATGCTTCTACGCTTGAAAGGTTCGCTATATCATGATATTCAATTCAAAATATGTAAAAATGTCTGTTGCTTCCAATTATTTTTTTTACGGGGTTTTGAAGAAACACAAGTTAACCTTACTAAAGTTATTACAAAATCTTAGTAAGACACGACAGAAAGCAGAAATTCAGAAACATAATCCTTGCTTTATCACAAAATATCATCACCAGTAACCAGTATGCAACAGTACCAACCAACACATTAAGTACACTGTACTACTGTACAGTACAGGATGAAAAATTACAACATATATAATAAATGATTCTCAGTACTCCAGCTTGCCAGTTATAATATTCACATCTAAAACATTATCATCCAGATTTTTGCAAAAGTATCTACCTAATTTTAAATGTACTCCGCAAAGTAGCATATTTAGCTAGACCTAATTTTGCAATCATTCCAAGTGGTTTCCATTACAGCTTGACATGATTTTACACGATACCACCTCGTTTTCATGAAGCTTCTAAGTTGTTGGTATAAGCCTAAGCTTCTGTTCCGGACAGACACGGTAGAAATTGGAGGTATAAAAGCCTCCGTTTATGCACACGCCACTCACTGACTCTCCATTGGGTCTCGTCACTGCTCAAATGCTAAGTCTCTGAGCATTAGAACTAAGTAAGTCGACATAAGGGAGAGCCGATGCCCAGGGAGAGTTGGGAAAAGGCAAGAAAATCGATCAATATATTTTCTCTGGACACAAGAGACTTAATGGCTATAATCATAGCTCTCTCAACAGGGGAGAAAGCATCCCAATGCCGTATTCCCACACAACGTGGATATAGTGCTGCTGGGGCCGTAGATCCATTTTCCCATTGGCACTCTCTCTTATGGACTTTTATAGATGTACATACACGCATTTTTCCGTGCCTTGCCCAGCTCATTCTACATGCATGCATGCACACGCCTGCCGTCCACTTTCTCAGTATAAATATGTATGTCTGCTCCCTTTTCAGGACGACTACTATTGGATGTGAAGTGAATATTTTACTGCTTACTTCAGCCTCCTATTATCCGCAAGTAATCGAAAAGTTCCTTTTCTTCCCAGGACTTAGCCTTTCCCCAAAGGCGAACGGAAGGAGCATTAAGAAACATATCTGACACTTCATTTTCCATTGTAACTCGGATTTGAATTTGGAGGACGACAATGGAGGAAAAGAGATTTTCAGAGCGTCGAGTCAGCATACAGAGTACAGCAGGAGCCGTATTGCATTGGCTACCTTCGGATCCGAGCCTCATTTCAAGATCAATGATAGGCCCATAAAAAGGTTCTTTAAGAAATAAACTCCATTTCCATTCAATAAAATATTCCATTTAGAGGCAGCAGAGAGGCATAAAACTTTTCGTCTAGTCATCCTGGTATTACGTATTATTAAGATTACGAAGGCCAAGAATATTGGGAAAAATAAGCTTTTGGGTTGTTGTACACAAAACAGATAATATTCTTGGAAGTCTTAAGTTTACTAATACTTCTGAATACGGAGCACCTGCATATTTTCCCAAAAAACTTTTCTATGTCATGTTGAAAAACTTCTATCCAGAAAATAGAAAATTCTCAACTTATTCCACATTCAAGAAGTAATCAATGGATGATGACGAAGGATGACATGTTCCAGGCCTTACCCTTTACACACTGTTTCACAAAATAGAGCGTAAAGCTGTTCACAATGAAAAAACAGGTAGTCAGCTAAGTAAAGTCGCCTCCACAGGTAAAACGTAGGAATTTTGGGAAATCAATTTCTGTACTCCATACAGGGAAGGGAGAAGGAAACACGAATTCATGAATTTTTTAAATAAAGAAAACTCGTCATCTGGCTCTGCTTTGAGGTACTTCCATGCCTGAGAACGCTGAATAAAGAATTATGCAACCCTTAGATTTTTGGGTTTTTTATACTTTTTCCCCCCAACACTTAAAAAACTAATTTTCCACACACATACACATTGAGGTATTAGACACAGGTGAGAAAATGTTTCATGCTTGATGAAATTCTTCTCCATTTGTCCACAAGCAGGCATGCATGTCTAGCCAACGAGTTTTTCAGAACTACATGGACAACAAGGCTCACGAATAATTCCTTGCGGTGAAATGTGAGATTGACTGTCAATCTTCAACCGCAATATTCCCATGGAATACTTATAGTTTGCCATAGTGCCACAGAAGTGGTCGTGCCGATAGTGTAAATCAAAATATTTTCATCGTAAACCGAGACTCAAGTTACGAAATGAATTTTAAATTACGATAAAATATTTAAGTGCGTGATATCATTTGATTAAAAACAAATACAGGAAGTACACAAACAACAATACACTTTATCAGTAGACGGGAAAATATGGAAAAGTCTGCAGAGCGGAATTTCTGCATGATGCCCAACAATCATGGCTAATTCGAAGCGAACAAATCGGTTTTTATGTACTGTATCCTATAAATCATGATAATAATATGATATATTCCATTAACTTTGTGCCTAGCACTCTGCCGGCGGAAGGACTAGCATGAAGAGTCATGGACCCCGTTCCCCATTATAAAGTTTAAAAGGTTTCAGAACTGAGAGCACGTAGCATAAAAAGTAATGCTAGTCTCAGAATAATAAATAATAATGCTAATGCAAGATCGGATAAAAGGAGACACATGCAGAGCCTATTTTAAAATTCGAAACGAACTTATGTCCTCTCCCTGCCTGGCTCCACACGTACTATAGCCTGAACAAACAGGAGTGGAAAAAAATGCAGAAATATGATAAATAGTTTAAACAGAAGGGGTTGACAATATTTCACTGGGACCCACCTATACACGCATGCATATGTACATATTTACAGTTGACTGGTAACTGGTTGGAAGAGAGTTCAACATAAGTAGTAGCAAATGCTTTTTATCCTTCAATCCCTTAAAGTGGCACAAAAAAAAGTGATGCTGATCATAATGATGATGATGGTCCGCGCCAGGGCTGCTGCTGGTCCGCTGGTTCCTTGTACTTTGGAAATGCATGAGCGGAGGTAAAGGTAAGTTGAGTTGAGCACACATCAGATGCACGCACAAAAAATCTTCATCTTCCTTTATTATCAAACCTTTCATTTCATTTCCTTTTTACTCGTCATACAATTGACAATAGTCAATTCGGTCCATGGGGTAGCCAAAGGAGTAAGAGTAAGGTGAGTGCTGCCTATACACGTTTACCACGTGTCTATTACACAATCACGTATTACTGGAACTTATGCCGAAGTACCAAAGGAATCAGATGCAAATCAAGCTTGAAAATAAAAATATTCCATTAATTG
>JAQFXY010001494.1:0-10305 GCA_034693865.1 Ceratophysella sigillata | reverse complement strand
ATCGTCACATATAGAGGAACCAATTTAGGGGGTGGGACCCTACAAATTTAAAACATGTTGTTTTTAGGACAGGTCTAGTGTTCAGCATTACAGAAGAGTTACTGCTTTGGCGTCAAAAATATAACATTTTGCAATTTTTTTCAATCACCTACTTACTTTTTTACCAAATCGTATACACCAACTGCATGAGGATTAAATTCTGCATAAGATGACCTAATTAATTCGTTAAACATTATGTTTAACTTCTTGAGTTTACGGTTTGTTCGCAAAAGCTTTGCAAACCAAACCTAGCATACTATTTACTTACTACTTAATGTTAGTGTATATATCGTATATTATGCTTCGGATGAACTTCTAAGCGTTTAACCATGTCAAATACCGTTCAAAGTTCTTAAGCAACTTTTAAAATTTTGTATTGTTCATTTGCAGGTTCTGGAGAGGCTAACTTTGACGCCCTTGAGAGAAATCCATATCAAACTAAATCTCAACGTAAAGAAGCGGAAGTTAAAGCTCTTTTGGAGAAGGTAGCTAATATTACTGTTCTACTGCTGAAGCGCAAAGGTTGTTTCATTTCTGAGATTGAGCTATCTAATCATTTGTGTTTGCTTTCCCCTAGATTCAACCAGAGCTCATTTCAATGGACAATAGTCTACTTGGAGAAATTGACACTGACAGTCTGCGGAAGGAGTTGGATGGGAAGCCTAAGTTTTTGAAGAAAGCTGACATTGAGCTTTCTCATCGCCGGAAACGGAAATCTGCCAAGATTCCCAAAGCAAAACAAGCTCTTCAATCCGAACTGAAACTCAGAGCCATTCGGGAGTTGGATCAGAAAACCAAGGAAGCTGAACAAGAGACAGCAAAAGCCATTCATGCAGATCCGCTGGACCGGTTTGTTAGGAAGAAGCGAAAGTGATTTATTCTGTTAAAGCTAAAACTGATTTTGTAATAATATTAAAAATTATATTGTATTTTTTATTTTAGTAAATAGAATACTGTTCAAATCAAGTCGTTGCGTTTCTCTGAGTTTCGATTTAATCTCATCTTTTGATTCCTGAGTATTGATAATGCGAAACGATGATGGTTCAGAGGCTTGTTTGGGCTTTAATTGGTTTTCCTTGTGCATAAATAGCTAAACCTATTTACCTATGTCATTATGCAATCAATTTGTGGAAGCCTGAATAAAGGACTGTATATATAAATAGCTAAAATACATAACAAACGATCTCTTGGAAATATTTGAATAATCAATTAGCCCGTATCATGTGTTTCTCTATCTTATCGTTTCATGACATAAACCGTTGGAAACATGATTGTGGGGATTCCATTGGGCTATTAAACAATTATTACACTCAAGTGTGTTATTCCAATTTCTTAACGGGGAATCCTGGATTTTCCTTTTTGAAGCACCAATTAACCTTGCTGCATTTATAAAAGTATTTGGTTAAACAAAAGCACGGAGCCAGTCATAATTCCTGATTAAGCACATTGCATGTCAGAATTTTCTTTGAGGACTAATTCCGAGCTAAAATGAAGGTTGCCATCCTTTTGATTTCTGTGATTGCATTGGGATTAGTCGAAGGTAAATCGGAGACGGAGGTAAGAAGCAGTTTTTACAGATAAAGTTACAGCTATCCATATACAGTAGACATGTTCTTGGTGGAATTTATTTATACAAATATTTTTTATTCTGTTTCTGCATAAAACTAAATGCAAAGGGTAATCACTTTAGCCTTGATTCCGGTGCTACGACAAACCTTCAAGACAAAGTTACCCCGCAAAATCCACACTGTTTTTTTATCCGACTGAAGAACTTTCGTCAAATCGCTTACTACTCGAAATTCAATTCAATGACATTTTTCTTACATTACCTAACCTAACTGAACGTAATCTGATCAAAATTTAATTTGAGGTATAAAAGTGGATTTTTGCGGGAACTTTTTTGCCATACCTTGGATTCCAAGCTATAAAATGCTGTTCCTAATAGTGCAAAAATCACACTTTTGTGTTGTAGAATCCCGAGATGCATTTTTGAAATATTCTACGAAATCTGTTACGTAATGAAATAAACTCCGCCATAATAGGGAACGAATATTCTAGATTATTATTAAATTTTATCGTACAGTGCTCTCCACTACTAAACATTTATAAACAGAAATCGAAAATACTTATGAAGATTTATTTGATTGAGCAGATACACAATACTTATGCCTACTTACTTTGGTTCGGTACAGGCTACTTGCGGTGGGAGTTGTACGCATTCCATTGACTGTACCATTGGTGCAGGTGATGATTCGAGTTGTAGATGTACTTACCTTACTTGCATGTACTCGGTAAGTCCATTAAGATATCAACTAAAATAATCTAAGCCTCGGACAGCCTATTAGATTATAATTAAAATTGTTTAAATGATTTCAGGAGTCACGCTGTGGAGGCGGATGCATGACAAATGAGCAATGTTATTCTTGGTCGGGCGGAGACTCGAGTTGTGTCTGTACATGGTGGTTTGAATGCGAAGATGTGGCCGTACTCAAGAATCCTGGTTACAAACCGTGAGCTTGTATTCATAATTATGATGGATGTTGTTTGCATATAAGTTCCAAATATTGGCCACGATGGATGCTTGATCTAATCTGCATTCGGGCCCTAAAACTGATGACTGATGACGAGTGAGATTTTATTTATTTTTTAAATGCAGATTTCTGAAAATTGCTGCCATGGCCAGAGCAAGGAGGCATCACCCTTAATGCACTCCAACTGTTGAGCTGTGGAAACAAAATTCCATGAGTACCTATTTCTACAATTAAGGCCAAGGAATATTTTATTATGAGAGAAATATCTTGAAAGCAAACATCCACTTTGGCCTCTATCAACAAATCACTCGTGTCGTGTTTCAATGGGTTGGGAATCTCTTATCTTATTTATTCTGTTATCTAGTAGTTCATAGAACCAACATAGTTTCGGAAAGTCCGATTTTTGCTACGCGTGCAATTAAAAATGCTGATTTCTATCTATTTCGTACCTCAAGCCGAAGCCGTTCTGTTTGCTCATGTCCATTGCTTACATAAAGTAACGCTAGCAGTAATATTTCGGTTGAAATTCTGTATACGATAAAAGAAGATAGTAAAATTATTTTTAAAAAATATTGATGAGTATGCATGTTAATGTAACAAGAGTATCATGACGCTTATTTATTCGCCGTTATCAGAAAGTTAATGGAAAGAGTGTGAAACTCGACACTCGAATACGAATAATGGGTAATTTAAGCTGGGCATTGTCTTATGTCGCGCTTAGCTATTGAACCATTAGTATGGCATTGTGACTTTGGTAATATAACTGAAAAAATAGTTAGTGCATTTCTGTCTTGAATAAAAAAGATGACTGTATGATGTCATAAGGCTCGGCGTAATGAAGCACGGTATGATCTTCACCTTAGACTTCCTCTCTCTTAGCTTTCAGAATTAGGGCAAAATATTCTGATTTCTGAATGGTATTGGGAACAATGACACCGAAGCGGAGTCCGATCATCCGTAAACATGCGTTGACCTTCTTTTGCTTGACCCTGAGAACTATGAAGTCACCCACTTATCCAAATAGACGGAACATGAATTAGAGTTTCAGTGAGAGGCTGAAGTTTCATTCAATCCTAGCTTATAACGCGCTTCAACTATCTATGTATGCATATTATATGCAGGCATGCAACATCAGGGTGAATTCGCCTTGGCTATCTCTCGAAGGTCAAGGAGTTGAGCTGAGCGTTTTTGGGTTTATTTACCCTTATCTAGTTCAAATTGGTTACACAATTATCCAACAATTTAGTTTATTCAGATCGGGAGTTTCGACCCGTGATAAAGCGAAGGTGTCTCTGTCATGTGTTTGACGAATAATTCCCTATTTGTTTCTTCTTCCATGAATGCATTATTCAGATTTCAGAGAGAAACTCTATTATTTTAAGTTTGGTTACACAAGGCACATGTACGTACATTGTACATGGTCAAAAGGGAATCGGCATAGTTCTCTGACAAATCCATAACTATTGTTAACATTAGACATTTGTGGTCCGTGCAAGCTGAGGTGCGTTGGCCTTGACCTGGAACGACAGGGGTTTGGAAGTGCGGTGTTGTGCAAAAGGGACGGAAGGGTACGAAAGCTTTAAATCAAGATTACACAAAGTGCAAGCATATATTTACAGTTGTGTAGGTATCACCGCACATTCTACATCATCCACATCGGAATCATGTATAATACAAAGATCAACCCGCAAGTGGAATTTGTACGTTTTGCCAAATGCATTGATATTGAGAATTAGGTTCAGTAACATGGTGAAGCTTGTACTCGTAGATCAACCCGCAAGTGGAATTTGTATGTTTTACCAAATGCATTGATATTGGGAATTAGGTTCAGTAACATGGTGAAGGTGAAGCTTGAGCAAGTAGTAAACCGGCAAAGCTACACAGCAGATTGATCAGCGCTTTGCACTGAGAGATGGGTTGCCAGTCCCGTATTAGGAAGATGGGCCGCATCCAGTTCAGCAAGGAAATGCAAACTTCTTCTAACTAGTCCGACACCCTTTTCACTCTGCCCTATATTCTGAAACTGGGCTAGTTCGCCTACATTTGTTTATGAATACCGAGAAATTCTTGGAAATGATCATGCAAGTCCCAACAAGGGCCCCGGTACAAGGTACACGGCCGGGAAGAGTTCTATTGTTTGACCCAGCTCCTCGACAGAGATATTGGGTTAGTTGCGTTTGTATTAGTTTATAGGTCATCAATGAGAATGAAGCTTCTGGTTCATGATTTTGGTGCTCTGGATTCGACTTCCTTCATTATTGAGCCAAGTACTTGGTTGACACGGGTCCAAGGACACGAAGAAGCCGGCCATTCTTCAACTCCAAGGGTTGGCAGAAGGTTCCGCATTCCTTGTCCTCCAACGCTTCTCCAAGGTCATCAGAACATAATTAAATTGTCAATTGTCAAGTGACAAGGCTGGTGTCAACAACGAGCTCGCTCCTTTGCGTTTATTTTCTTTTTGGAACTGAATACTTCTCAACTATCAACAATTCGATTGTTTTGTCTTGTCTGGAACCTTGAGATGGAATTCGACGCAGGTATTTCTAATTTCTACACGAAAACATGATGCGTCATGCCAAAACTACCTGATGCCTGTCTAGCATGGTCTGAAATCCCACCTCCAATTCTTCCTTCACTCTAGTTTCAGATGCTGTTGTTCCGATCAGGCAAGCAGTGGACTCATTTTCTGCTCCGGATCCAATTTTTAAGATGCCTGCGATTCCACCGATTAGGAAGCGACGTAAGATACTTCGCTATTCCAGCCTACCTTTATCATTGTCCCTACGTCAATCCCTTACTAATCCAAACCTGTTTCACAGCTGGAAGACCCAAGGGCTCGCTCAACAAGGGGAAGCCGAGCCCGATCACTTCACGAAGACCAAATGTGGAATTTAGACGGAGCAGCCGCTTGAGATGCACCTGTGATTGCCCAATCCACAGCAACATGGGGCCGAGAAGCACTCAGTCCATCTTGTCCATGCCTTTTCGGAGCCTTTCTCCGGCTAGGCAACTCGCAGCGGATCCAACATTCTGGCTAAGAAACGAGCTCATGCAGTGTCACTGCTCCTTTTGCATCAACATGCGCATCCGTTTTCCAAGTGAGCTAGAACATTGTATATCCTCAATTAAAAAACTGTAGGATTAAGTATGCATCTAGTGATACAAGCTATAGCTTATTGATACGTTTATCAATAGAAGATACTGTGTCGATGCGTGTATCGATACAAGCTAATTTATGGGTTACTGTATCGATGCAAGTTAACTCATCTCAACACGTGTATGTTTGTGCTTGTAAAAGCAGATGCATTTATCAATGCTAACTTATTGGTGCGTTTAACGATATGTGGGAATATGTGTGTATCTATAAAAGCTAGTTCATATAAACGTAAACATAAATAAAAGCTGATGATTGCAACAATACAGAAAATAGGCTAATTCAGCGATGCGCTGCGCGAGTCTATAAGCTAGCTTATCAATGTCTGTTTCATTTGAAGCTAACTTATCGATACTTGCAATTATAAAAGTTTACTTATCAAGGCGTGTATGGGTTACATGTTAGAATCTATTGATAACTGAATTTGGACTAATAGAGGCACTTGCTGCGGTGCAAGGTAATTCATATATTGAAGCATCTGTACAGTTATAAGCTACACCAAATAAATTCATGTATCAATAGAAACTACTAATGTAAATACCTGAATCGTAACAGGCAAATATGTCGAGACATGTTTCCATCAGACCATTATATCGAAGCGTGTATCGTAGCAATAAATCTATTGAATAATGTATTTAAACAATCTAGGAACATCTGAACATGTATATATCTATTAAATAATTCCCCGATCGTCGCATAACATGAATCACTCTTCAAATATTTTTCATAGTTCCAACAATGAACGGCTCTGTTATGGCTTACAACCTCAACGTGCGATATGGAAACACGACTGGAGGAAATGTTAGCAAGGGTAAAGTCCGTGCTAGAGGAGCTGGAAAGCCTGCTAAAATGGACAACGTTGGACCAAAGAATGCTGGCGGGTCGAAGGAGCCTGGGAAGTCCGGCCAATTGAACAAACTAGCCAGAACCGCTGAAGGAGCTGCTGGTCCTCCAATGGCTCCAAACAAGGATCAAGCCAGTGCTTCAGCTGATGATAAGCTCGCACATGGAACGCGAGTTGTTGACGGGGTTCAGATTATGGATCGAATTTTGCGCAGCCTGTTGGAGGCTCCGCCATTGGCTTCCAGCCAAACTGGGCGCAGGAATAATCCCAGGCTTTACACAGCTCCGAATTGGAACAAGTACGCCCAGTAAGGAAAGACATAATAATGTATGTAAAAGGAATACCTATTTGAATATACGCCATTCTATCTTGATACAAGGATTGAAATATACTAGATGCGCGCGTCAAAGTATAAGTGGGATACTTTGCACGGGAGACCATGAGAAAATTCTGGTACTTCGGGTTCTACGAGAATTTAGACTTCCATTTAGAAAATCTTTAAAAAAACGTTCAGCAAAAATGAAAGCACTCTTTAACGATTTTGAGAATATTTTACTGATCAACCGTGAAACCCATGTTTCCAGGAATTTCGCATGTATTTCCATTAATTAATTATAAATTGGAGATTAATTGTAATTTGGAAAACTGTATACTTGTAACAATATACGTATATTAAGTAAATAAATATCCATTTTATTCTGGCTTCCACGTGAAATTGGTGTTTGTTACAATTATAAAATATTTAAGTAAGTAAATCTCATTGTTCATTGTGCATGGAGGAACCGTAGTAGCAAGAACGCTGGATGCATTTCCGTGTTGGATTGCGATGCTGATGCGTTGTGTCAAAAACACTTTTGACCTTCTTTCGCCTGTGGAGATGAGCACTTTGGAAATAATAATTAATATTTCTTGAATCTTGGGTTTTGTATAAATCCGTTTAGCTACAAATACGGAACAAACTGAAACATGGAATTCGAATTATTCAGTAGCATTGGTGATTTTGATTGGACGTAAAATAAAAAATAGTCTCTTCATTAGGCAATGGAATGTAAACTGAATTTGTTATTTCAGTATATGTTTGGAAAGTTAATTACTATGTCCGTACTTATCGCAGCTTTAGGCGTTTAAAGTTTTTTTTAAATGTTCGAGTTGAAATACTTTAACAGGAGAATGAGAACGATCAATCATGAGAAAGTAGGCCGATTTGTAATGACATGACTACTTAAATAATAATTGCATGCTAAAATTTCAAACAAGAAGCGATACAAATTAGTATAGAGAATAGAAAGGACGCTTACAAATTCTTTCACCAGAAGGAATTATAAAAAGTACAAATCACAAAAATTTGCATATATGAAAAACAACAATAAACGAAATTTTCAACGAGAATTGGCAGCTGTATTTGCTAGTGAATATTTCCTGACTTACTGTAAGTAAAGTTTACATTTCCGTTTACTTTCCACCACTCGTTCGTTTAATTGGAAATCCGGCTCGAGGTGAAAAGGAAAAATATTTGCGTGCATCAAGGTTTCCCAGTAATTCAATTGTCATTCTGGTCCTCGACTATTTGGCAGAACTTGATTCGTTGAAATTAATTAGCTTCTCCCAGCTGCATTTTCTGATACGAAAGAGCCCTTTTCTATTCTAAGCAGGATTTATTTTGCATATGACCATTCCTATTTATAGGTTGGTAAAGTCATGCCGTTTACCTTCACTTGAGGATTCGATCCATTCTTGCCAATGCTATGGTAAGGGAAAAACGCTTATAGATCAAAATTGCGCTTTTAATTGATTTTAAATTGAATCTTTTGTGAACTGATGGATACAACTCAGGTTGCAGCAGTAATGAGTCCGTGTGGGAAAATCCAGCACAGAAGTAGGACATTGGCATAAAGATCAAGTCGATCAAAATTTAACACTCTTGGATCCTATAAAATGTTGAAAAATTAGTAATGATTTTGGCAAGGAGAAGCACAAAACCAAACACGCCTATCAAATATCAATTGATTTAAATAGATACCCAGGAGTCTTCTGAGGCAAACACTATTTTATTGTACTTATTTACCTGACAGGTATCTGATAAGCAAAACCACTGTTGGCCTACTTAGTAATGTTTGTCTAAAGATTTATATGTATTTACAGAACTGCAGCTGTAAACTCCGAGTTGTATGTCTATTACAAGTATAATGAATTACGCAAAGTTATTAAATTGATATGCATGAGTTCATAACACGAAATATTCAACAGAAACTCAATATGTAATGATCATGGGTTTATTGATTTCTAAATTTCTAAATTTACTAGACCAGAAATAAGTAAGCTTAAGATTAGTTAAGTAGAATGCCAGGATATAATCAGCAAAACTTAGCAAGCATAGGAAGCGCAGTTGTTCCAGGTTCTCAAATGGAAACTCTATATATAGGTAAATATTTATACGAAGCAACCCTAATATTTAAATTGCAATTCACAATCAGAATTCACCAAATATTTAAAAAAAATACATTGGGGTTTACCGAGAGCTTTCTTAGCCGAGGCTCTTGCAGTCTTATTAGTGGCATTTCCACCCTTTATTATCTCATTCGTTATCGTTGCAAGTTATCGGTTGGGAATCGAATGCGTGGGTTTCTGTGTCATGCTTCGGTTCACTCACGTTAAGAACATCCCAAGATTCATGTTCCAGGTTAGAACTCAGTTTTTGCCTTGCATTCTTTCAGTCTCATACATTTTCATCCCTGTTCTGTCCGACCATATTCATGATAAAACACAGGGAACAACCAAAGAATTCTAATATAATTAGCTTATCGGAAATAAGCGATTCCGTTGAAAAACCTTGTCATCGAGCTTTATTATAGGATGGGATATAGTGCGATAGCGCCAGTAAATGGCCGCAAACTATTCCAAACCCAAACCTGTCTCATTCGATTAGATCGATTCACGCAGTCGACTTGAGAAGTCTTAATTACAAGGACTAGACCGATGAGCCAGGACTACTTCCTAAAATTCACCAAATATTTAGTGTCGAAGAATTGTCTTAAAAACTCGAATTTCATATTCTTGCTTCATCGAATGCAGTAGGTATGTCATGTTTCAAAAACAGTTGTTGTCAACTCAGAATACCACCCGGGATTGTACGAGAAGCTGATTCGATCACGAAGTACAAATCTAATACTTAATTATTAGTCTGTCGAATCAGTAATAATTGTTTTTAAAAGAGCAGTCCTTACTGCATATACAGGCTGATAGCCAATGTAGGATATGCTACTCCAGAATGTAACATATATTGTAAATGCAATAATTCAATCCAAATTCAGTAAATATAATGATCATGAATTTATTTCTAATGAATCTATTTATTAGCCGTCAAATAATTAAGCTCTCAGAAATAGAGTAAATAGGAATAATAATGCCTGAAAATAATCCTAAAACGTATTCTCAACAAATCCAGGGAGCTGCAGTTGATGGAGCAGCATTAGCGCAGGGTACCGTTGCTGTGCAAGTCGTCGGGAGAGTGCAAACTGCGGCTAAACATGTTGCTGCGATACTGCGGCAGAACGTGCCTGCCGGAGTAGCTGGCGTACACGTGCCCAGTGCACCAGGAGTCGTTGCTGCCATACAGGCGGTTGCCGGAGCGGCACAACTAGTTAAACAACATGTGGCAGCACATGCTGGTAAGGTGGAGGTGGTGGGTGGTTGGTAGAGTCCCGGGATTCGGAAAAAGATTCCATCTGAGGAAGAAA
>JAQFXY010001493.1:0-10316 GCA_034693865.1 Ceratophysella sigillata | reverse complement strand
ATCTCCACCACCTGTCGTATCCTCCTTGATTACGGCTTTGCTTGCTTTACGAGAACCACTACTGCCTTGTGAGCATTCCCACTGTCTATGTCTCCCGACCACACAATTTAGCGTGTGGGCCGCCGACAAACATGAACAATTAGAATGAGTGAAGCACAACCGTTCAAAGGAAGGCCAGGATTATTTACATGTAACGCATTTATTACTTCAGGTGGCCGATCCATACAGATGGTTGGAGACGCTCGACTCGGAGGAAACAAGAATATTTATGGAGAGTCAAACGAGTTTAACAAATGAATTTCTGGCAAAACTTCCTGCCCGAGAGCATCTTCGAGCCAAATTGACACAACTAATAAATTATCCCAAATATTCTGCCCCAATTAGGAAGGGTAACCAGTACTTTGACTTCTTTAACCTCGGATTGCAGAATCATGAGTAGGCTAATATTTAAGTATTTACATATCCTGCTATCTTATTTGAGGTAACCAATTGATCTATTTAATTTCCAGCATTTTTCGAGTACGGGAAGACATCAATTCCAAACCGCGTGTTCTCGTTGATCCAAACGGGCTTTCCGAAAACGGGTCAATTGGAATGGGATACGCCCGTGCAGTTTCACCCAAGGGAAAAGTGTTCGTTTACACGTTGTCGCAAAGAGGATCGGACTGGCTCACAGCCTCCTTTGTCAACGTCACTTCCGGACTTGAGCTCCCAGACAAGCTGGAATTTATAAAGTGGCCAGATTTCTCGTGGACGCTTGACGGATTGGGACTTTTCTATTCTGTATTTTTAACCTCCAAAAATGTCTAAAAATAACATGATTAGTTAATTAATTATCTCCATATCTTGTGTTACTCGCAGCGATTTCCAGTTAATGCGGACGGAACACCGGTTTCGGAAGGTCCACAGATTTATTACCATGCACTCGGAACCGGGCAAGATGAAGATACTTTTATTACCCAAAACTCCGAGCATCCTAAATGGTTCCTGTAAGCATTAGTTCAATGTAATTAAACGCATTTTGAATATAATTGAAGTATGAAATGAACTAGCTATGGTTAGTTATCTTCTCCATCTGCACTGCACAGAATGGCTCAAGCTTCCGACGACGGAAAGTACTTGCTTGTTAAACCCCAGCCCGACTTCAAAGCAAATGGAGTACAAATGGCTAAATTACGTGGATCCGGATTGACTTCTGAGCTGCGTAATGTATTCTCCGTGGATCAAGGTTCTAGATTTATTGTAAGGAAATTTTTAAATACCTAACTGTTTCATGGATGTGTTTGAATTTGAATCCAAACTTGTGCTCTAGTACGTAACAAATGAAGACAATAGCTTCATCTTCTTGACGAATCATGAAGCTCCCAATTTTCGACTTATTCGAACAACTATCCACCTCAATTCTGAACATATTGTTGGGAATATTGAAGTTTTAGTTCCTGAACATGAGAAGAATATTCTGAAATGGGTTTCAGCCTTTGATGAGTGGGTAAACAATATTGAACTGCTACCTATTGTTTCTATTATACGTACAAGAACTCTTGTTTACAGGGATAAGCTACTTCTGTGCTATTTGGAAGACGTGAAGCACAAGTTGGAAGCGAGGGAGATGGAAACTGGATGCTTTCTACAACAAATCCCATTGGGTGTGGGAATCATTAGTGATTATTCGATCAGCAAAGAAAATAATGAGTTTTTCTTCAAATTCGAGAATTTCGTAACTCCTGGAATAATCTACCGCTGCATTTCGACAGGGAGGATCGAGTGCACTGTAAGTGACACACGCACGCTTAGTTGAAAACATCATTTTATTCTAAGCATTTCAAAATTGTCAAGGTTCACCGGAAAGTAGAACTGGGAAGTGTTGGAATAAATCTAAATGATTTTAGCATGAATCAAGTATTCTACCCGAGCAAGGACGGAACATTGATTCCTATGTACATTGCTCACAAGAAGGTGGAAGCAAATTAAAGCAAATTAATATAATGTGACATTTAACCTAATAAAGGGTTTATATTAAATTATATATTTAATTAGGATTTAGTTTACGATGGCAGAGCTCCTACATTGTTACATGGCTACGGTGGATTCAATGTTGACCTTCTGCCAACCTTTTCCCCCTTCAATATCGCATTCATTGATCATTTCAACGGAGTGTTTGCCAGTCCCAATCTTCGCGGTGGAGCGTGAGTCTAGTTTCAGCTTCCCTTTATGTTCAAACGTCTTAAAAATACCAATTTAGTATATCGCCTCTTCCAACGTCAATTCTGGCACTCGCAAGGCCTAAATGGGACGCTGGGTTTCTGTTTGAAAGCTTCTAACCAAAAGATAGGTTCAAATTGGTCTTTTCATTTTGATTCTAGTAGTGTTTAGGGCAGCTGACACAAAAAAGAGGGAAATATTTTGTGGAGTTCGCAACAGCAACTAATGGATTTAATCCATTGATGCGTATATTTACAGAGAGTACGGTGAGAAATGGCACCAAGATGGAATGCTGCTCAATAAGCAGAATACATTTGATGACTTTCAAGCAGGAGCCGAATATTTAATTGAAGCCAAGTACACTAGTCCGTCCATGTTAACTATACAGGGTTCTTCAAATGGTGGTTTGTTGGTTGGGGCATGCGTGAATCAGAGACCCGATCTTTTCAGTGTCGCCTTGCCGGATGTCGGGTAAAATAATGGTTTGAAACTTCTGTTTGAATTCTCTACTAAAATGTCCAAAGTGTAAATGGATAAATAATTGAAAATCAATATCTCTGGATCCCGATTGAGACAGGCTGCTCGACATGCTACGATTCCATAAGTTCACAATTGGATACGCCTGGTGCTCTGAATACGGATGTTCTGACAATAAGACGCACTTTGAAAACCTTATGACCTATTCGCCTCTCCACAATATCAAGCTGTCCCAAAATAGACCTGGCTACCCG
Source organism: Ceratophysella sigillata (assembly GCA_034693865.1). Taxonomy (NCBI): domain Eukaryota; kingdom Metazoa; phylum Arthropoda; class Collembola; order Poduromorpha; family Hypogastruridae; genus Ceratophysella; species Ceratophysella sigillata. The sequence goes on along the minus strand of JAQFXY010001493.1, from coordinate 7,383 downwards.
GCCATTTTAGTTTCCCTGGCAGACAGTGATGACCGGGTCGTACCGAGCCATTCCTTCAAGTATGTCTCCCAACTCCAGCATTCCGTTGGGCTTTACCAGGTTCGAAAACTGTACATTGAATATTTTCTATTGAATTATTTGTATGTGATCCTGGTGAATATGTGTACAGGGTAAGCCAATACTACTTCGGATTGAGAAGAATGCTGGTCACAACGGAGAAGATAAGCCAACTAATAAAAAAGTGGGTTATTCGGTTTCATATTTTTTATCTTTGCAGAAAAGTGAATATAATTTTTCCAACACGTTCTATTCTGTTGATTAGATTGCTGATTACGTTGACGCGTTCAGCTTCATCGACGCAAATTTGAAGCGTGCCTAATATCCCGGGTAATATTACACCTATTGTGACACTGCTTTAATGTTATACCATCCCTTTTGTATTACATCAATTTTACAGCTCTGGTAATGTGTCTGTTATGTAATGGTGAATAATGAAAATAAAGCCATACATTTGTGATTAAAGTTATTAAAACTCTGACTCAATGCATTATCCGTACATTATCCAGAATTTAGGTAACTGTCCTTCTAAATCTGTGAATGTTTATTAGTGTTTATTATTTTGACTTTTTATGTGAGAATCCAGATTCCAGTTCAAATCAATAAGTAAGATAATACTGTATAGAAGCTGTGACCAAATTCCTGTCAGTACAGAAGCCGAAACCGTTATCAGAACTTGCATATGTATGCAGCATTGGGTTGGCATTGCTGCGACCTGTTCCAAATCTTCACTGCACTGATCTCGGGTTTTTCTTGTGTTTTTATTGTGATTCTGTGTTTAATTGCTTCCAGCATGGCTGATTTTGGAAGTACCATACGGGAAGTTAACACTTAGTCAGTAAGCAGATGAAAATCTTTCGTGTAAGCTTAAACTACCAGTTCTATTAACGGGAACGGTTAACATTAATTTTAACGCTCAGAGCTAATGAGCACCGTTTAGCGGAAACGGAGCTAATGTGTGTTTATGGTGTAGTCTGTTTAGCTCACCTCAGTAATTTAAAGTTCAACGATACTGCATACATGAACCAATCACGACACTCGTACAACCCTGATGAGGAAATAAGATGTAAAACTATCAATGAGCACCTCAGTGTATAACCCCCATCCCATCCCGGTCCCGGTAGATTGGATTAATTCATTACGACTTATGTGAAAGTATAAACATAATGGGATATTTATTGTCATCCTGAACCATTCTCTTAAAATAACTGTTTACACTGTTTCGGATTTCGTTAACTAAGTATAGTGTTAATTTTAACAATTCTGTTCAACGAATAGATGTCACTACTATACGTGTTGAGACATCTTTCGATCGCTCGCTGCATGCACGCGGTGCACTGCGTAGACTGCAGATGGGCATTTATTAGGCGGAGAGCCTGTTGGGCTAGCAGCATACGCGTGTGCTGTGTAGTGCCAGTCTGTTTCAAGTCATCGAGAGAAAAAATGTTTCAAAACGTATAGTACTTAAATAAGAGTAGCTGAATTTCGAACACACAAAAAAAATTGATGATATATGAACTGCTTCACTTAACGTAGTAAATAGTAGCTGATTAAGTTTAAAACTAAACCTACAGTCACGACTACTCCAGTTATTTTTAGAAAAATCGGAATTCTTGTAGTTTCGAAGTTCCCGATACCGGCGTCCTCGTTGGTTGCATCGTTGAGACAGTCTGAATTGTTCGCTTTGGTATCACTATCTTGATTCTTTTTTTTCTTATTCCTTCGTTTGCCACAACCAGGAGGAGTTTCAGCGTTGTTTGACTTGTAAATAATGCACGTGGGCTCCTCGCAGGCTAAGCTTTTATTGTCCTTATCCACAAGGAAGCAGTCCAACTCTTTTTTTAGTCGACGGCATTTACACGTCAGTTTAACCTTTCGACGACAACGGTCAGTCTCGGAACAATCGCCTTAAATAAAATAAATTTAAAGTCAGTAAACTGAACACTAAAAATTGAATTCATTTTAATAGGACGTATAATAAAAATCTTACCAGAATGACAAATTGACAAGCATCTATGGTTGCAGGATAACTGAGAGAACAAGTGAGCATTGATAACTTAAAACCCTTTATTAAACTTAAAAGTTTGAACCTACCTTTTTCGTGCACTGGTTCTTGCAAGATTGCTCTTCTTCTGTCAACTCGTTTTGTTTTGAGCAAGTCACAAACAAGGTTTCTGTTTTGCAGTGACAGCTTACTTTAGCCACCAACTCACATTCAGCACATTTACCTGCAAAATTAGAGCTTGTCAGTTCATCGTGATCTCAACGTTTGAAATCAAAACCATGTTATTTTTGGTCGTGATTTACCAGCATGACACCCTAAGGAGCACTCATGTTCGCATCCCTCGGGTCTATACAGTCTACATGGTTCGGGACATTCCCCGCAGGATTGTCCAATTCTTTCATGGCATCTTTTTAAACAGAAATGGATTGAACAGGGTAGCAGTTTGTTACATGTTTCCTCACAAGGAGAGTTCTGCTTCGAGCACTGGACCTGGACATGCTGGTGAAGTGAGCATTTCGTTGGAACCAGTTGAATGCAATTGGGACAGGGCTTCTTGTTCGTTTTGAATGTGTGGCATAAGGCTATACAAGAGTGACCACACGGTAGTGGTTCCTCACAGAGAAGAAGGCATCTCGGACAGCTGTCGAAGTGACACTTGTGATTCTGAATTTTGGAATGTTCACATTTGGGTTTCAGTGTACACAGTTTCGAGCAGGAAGGAGGCTTGCATTTCCGCTCACTTCCGCACGGCACGTGACGCTGTGTTTCTCCACATCGACATTTCACGGAAGCTAGCACTGAACAAGGATAACACGGCCCAGGATGTCCACAGTTAGCTTCGCACTTGTGATTCTTGCAAGCCAAATTCCGTCCGCATCTCATTTGACATGGTGGACAGTTTCCATTGCAGCACTTTTTATTGCATTGGTGTATCCCACAATCTCTCATATTCCGACACCTTGTCGTACAAATAAATTCCCTAGAACACAGAACTTCCTTTTCGTACGTTCCACATTTGCATTTCCTGCTAACCAACTCCAAACATTCTCCGCAGCTTCCATTATGACATTTCTGATGACACATGTGGCTTTCACATTGCAGGACTTTGCCGCAAGTTCCTCCTTTAAATATAAATTGAAATGCTTTAATTCTAAAAGCTAGTTTTACACGGGGCAACTTTCTGCATGCAACTCTATAACTTTCCTTGCATCAAAACATTTTCAATTCTTGCACCTTTCAGCATGCATTTTTTTAGGCACGAAGTTTGCCGGCACGCTTACACGACACGACAGAGCTCTGTTTTTTTGCCAAAAGTTAAACAGTTTGCCAGCAGAAAGTTCCTCCGTTTAACCCTATTTAAAGACTGAAATAAAAGGGAAAATGCAATTCAATGTTTGCATTTAAAAACGCATTCAATAACTGAAATGTATTTTTGACTATTGCCTTTCTTTTTACACCGTGCTCATTTTCTCTCGTCATTTTTCATTTATGTCCTTCCTTTTCTTTCACACTTTCACAGATTTTTATTTTAACTGCTTCTACTACTGTCGTTGAAATATAGAGCGTATGCTTATGATTCCACTACGCCGCGAATATTAAAGAATCCGTAAAAGTAAATATATACGTATTATTTGGGAGTAAATTATAGCTACCTATACGTTTAACCTCAAACTTGTCATATCTACCTCAACTTTATCGATTTACCTCAAACCATTAGTTTTACCTCAAATTGTGTTTGTTTTTTTACCGGTCACTAATTGCATACCTATTAGTTGTAGCGCAATCGTATGCTCGTTGCAAGACTGAAATACAGTCTTCACTGCCCCGGAGCCTCAGCAGAGATAACTGAGGGAATCAGATTATCTCCAATTAGCATACTGTCCTCAGAAAGAAGGAACAGGTATGCAAGGAGGAAATAGATAACGTAGAGAAACAAGGCAATGTAACTCAGAGCAAACATCAAGCGTGGTCCGGTAGCTCAATGGGTAGAGCAACTCCGCGACAGAGTGATCTGGGCTCGACCCCCAGTCGTTCCACATTTTTGTGAGCTCTGAGTGACAAGCCTTTACATCGTTATTCAAACTACAGCAGTCACACGAAGAAAAAGTAAAATCGACTATGAAAGACTTAAGCTGTGAAAAATCAGCAAATGGCATGGACGAGAATGGGCTTGAAGAAAAATGGAACGGAGAAACGAGAATGGCAATAAAAAAGGTACAGTTCAGTTATAGCCAGGGAACGTTAATATCATCGCAAACTAAATACATAATACAAAATATCATACCGCAACTCTTTTCCCATCCAGTTATGCTTCTTGTTCCTGAACACTCAACTCGTTTATTTCCACAAGGACAACTTACTTCACAAATTCCACAGTTTCCCTGGTGACAAGTTTTAGCACATTTATGGATTGTGCAGTTCAGCTGCTTACGACATGGTTCGCCTATAAGTACCAAGTACGAGTTTAGCCAGAATTTCGAATTCGTCGTATTCTACTTAAACGCATGACAGTCATGCACTCACCACAAGAAACATTCACTCTCTTTGATGCCAGATCATCACAAGCAAGAGTAACTGGAGTAGGGGAAGCACATTTGCAATTTACGGTCACCGGTATTTCACACTTTGGGCAATCCGATTCGTGACAAATCTGTATTTGGATTCGGTGAAAATTTATTTAACCTGTGAGTTGTACAGATTGAGAAATCAAGTTTTAGGCATTTACCTCTGAACAGGAATGAAATTCACAAGGTAAGGGTTTTGAGCACTTCTTCCCGCACGACCATGATTTGGCGTAGCAACGAAGAGTTCTTGGAACAGATTGCTCACAGAAGCAATTGTTGTCCACCTGTTTTGGACACTTTGGACACGGCCCTGTAGTGAGTTAAATGAGACATCATCAAATATAGGAAAGGGCACAGCGAACATATTGGGTACGTATATTGGGTGGTGGTCAGTGATGTCACCTGCATGGCACAGCATTACACAATAATGGCCACAAACTGGATTCAGTGGTTTGTCACATGCTTCGCCACAGGAATGAGGGGCAATCCAAGGATCAACTTCGGGATTCAATCTTTTCCCGCAAAAACAAACGTATTTATGGGGAAATTTGTCCTCGCCATACTCCCCACGGCACTTTGGACTTCAAGAATAAAATTAATATATTTAAATAACAACGTCGTACATCTGATAGTTTGACAAACTGCAGGTTTCTAGGTCTAGACTTACCAACACCAAATGATAGGCAAGTTGAATCCCTTTTGAGCAGCTGCAACTTTCACATTAGAGATCGAATCCTTAGCCCATCTTTGAATACATACTAAGTGAAGAATACAGAAACAACTCTGACAAGACCAAATCTGCAAAAAAAAATAATCATAGCCAGTTACCGTAAGGGTTGTGAGCACGACCAATTCCTCATTCGAATTCACAATAATAATTAATTAGTAATAATAAATAATAAGCTTCACTCACAGCGTCTCCTCTCTCGACATCTTCGATACAAATAAGGCATATTCCAGGTTTGATATTTTCTCTCAAGTTCTCTATCGTTGTCCCGAGCGAGTCTCCACTATTGTCACATTCGATGTACTTTGATATCAGTTGAGCTAATTTGAAAGAAAGTAAACTTGCTTAAGTTCAAGTTCAAATTCAACCTTCAAACCACCCTTACGTACTCTACCTTAACTTATCATTAACACTTAACTACAACTACTGCACAACAGACGCATTTGAATATCGGGCCTATACACAATACACAAGCTCTGCTTATAATAATCTAAAACAATATATAATACATCTGATTGTCGACACACTGATTAAGCGCAGGGATTCAGAGACCAATTGTTCGTGAGTAATTGCTGGACCGCCTATATAATTTTGTAAGTACTTTATTTTAGTCAAAACCAAAAACCATGGGGTCAATTTTAACTTCGGGAGTTAGCGTTTGCCAAAAACATTTTTTTCGACTAGTGGCTGGAACTGGACTACCACTAAATACTACCGGTGGTGGGTAACTCGATTATCTTGATTTCCCTATTGGAATTTGATTTCCAGTTCGGTTTACTTTTAAACCGAATAAAAGAGGATTACCACTTTACCACAGAATCATTGTTTTTTTATTTTGTATGTGAAGTATCAAAAAGTGAAATTTAAGTCCCGGAGATAAAATTGATCCCGTGATTCGGACCGGACTGTATTTGGAACATTGCAGTAATACAACCTGCGTGAATTCATGAGCGGCTTTGAATACCTACTATAATACATAGGTTTACTCTAACAAGTTGTAAAAAGATCGATGTGAATTTGCGTAGGTATTTTAACTATATATTAATTTATTAACCAACCAATAATCTTCTCCTGGTGCAACTCCTCTTCCAAACAAGATCCATTTTTGAGCTTCTCCTTCGGCTTCTTCTTAGGCTTCGTCTCCATTCTGGTATCGCTTTCCAAGGGTGACCGGTCAATTTGAAAAATCGATACCAAATATCTAGTCTAAAACCCAGGCAGCAGTTCGTCACCAGTGTCAGTGCCAGTACGTAGTAGTCGTCTCTGCTATAAGTTTCCTGAACTGACTGAGACGTTACGTTGGACGGGACGTGCAGTGTCAACGTATCCAACACAACATTTGATAGAGGAATGAGGCAAGTGAAGATGGGTCAGATATCACAGGACAAGGCCAGCAGAGTGTAGGTAGAGGGACACTGAACACTGACACGACAACAACTGACTACGCCTCCACGTCAGGGCCAGGGCAAGCAGTGGGATATTACGTGTACGTGTACGTGTTCGTCAACTGCTGTATTGTATTATTAGCAAGGACAACTTGCGGTGTGCGTACGTGGAAGAGAGATCTCCAGCTGGTATGGTGTATGGTGCTGCGGTGTGGCTGAGGCTTTTTGTCTTTCCTCAATGGATTTTTAGAAGCCCACAGTTCAAAATATCCCGCCTTTCACTTGAACGCCAAGGTATTGCAAATTTCAAACCTAATTATTATAATTACACGTCAGGCTCCACAACAGCTGACAGCAGTTTTGGTTTTACGTTTTACTGAACGACAGATGACAAAGTCGCAGGCAGGTCGCAGCTCGTCACTCGTGCGTGATGAAGATGCAGTTCTAATTAATAAGAATCAAACATCGGTTGGAGTGAAGCAAAGGGGAAAATATTTTAAGTTTTTTTTTGGTTGTAAGGGAAATTTTTTTCAGATCTCTACTGTACTAACGGGTAGCTGACTATGAATCGGCACCCTCTTGGATGACGACTCCATCAGGATCGCAGTCGGCCTCCGTCTGGGCACAGCCCTTTGCCACCCTCAC
>JAQFXY010001492.1:0-10318 GCA_034693865.1 Ceratophysella sigillata | reverse complement strand
AGGTGGGTGTATTTATTACGTGACAGACAGACGGACAGACATGGGCATCCCATAAGACCTTTCTGGTCTAAAATCTATATAATTCGTTATGCTGTCACAACTCACAACATGTGTTAGATCCGGCTTGTCCCGGAGCCCCTACCAATGAGTCCAATTGGACATGCCATATTTACGAAATTCGGTGAAGGTAGAATTACACATGTTCGAATCCTTATTTTTTCCAAGTAAGTCCCGCTATTTGAACTGTTCGGAGGCTAAGAGACGAAACAAAATGCACCTCGTTAAACGGTGGACGTTCAAAATAAGCTTGGTATTAATTGAAAACTACAGCATTCCCAGTTCCCAGCTATGTACCAGTTTTTACATGGAGCTGCTCAACTGAAGTTGGTCATCAATTAACATTACATGCCGAATCACACCGGCCATAAATAGTGCCTCACCACATATCCCAACGGACAGTACATGGGATTGCCAACTTTTCCACGTAATGTAGCAGACTGTCCTACTTGCCTTGAAGAGTTCTGTACTGAGTCCGGGATCCAAACTTTCAAATTACTTTACTACTGACAAGTAGGGAGATAGGATGAGCCTAGTTTTGGCACAATCTCCGACAACAAGCCCTACAACCCGTCTGTCATTCCGCAGAATGTTAAACTAGAGGATTAGGGGATTGGCAACGGGGAAACTCGAGTCGGATCCGTTATATCCTTATTTATGGGAACTAGAGCCCAGTTCGGAATTAGAGAGGCTTACCTGGAGAGCGTACTGGAGTAAGCTCCGGTCCGAGACTGCACTCCAGTCTCCTTTGGACAAAGCCTGCTCGATGGGGTCGAGATGAGTGGAGTGGACGTATGAGCCGGAATTGGGATTGGACAGCGGAGGCATGCCGTGTTGTTGTTGGCTCGAGTGACCCGGGTACATGGGCGGTGGCGGCTTTTCCATGTGAATGAACTCCCGCATGTCGGACAGGTCATGAGTCTGCTGGACGGCCGAGAGCGGCATGAGGCTCGACTCGTACATGACGCCTGGAGGAGGATTCCCACTCATGTTGTGGTAACTGTTGAGACTCGATTGGGTGTGTGGATGCGGCTGGGACGGGGCTTGCTGCTGTTGTTGCATCTGTTGTGCGGTAAAATATGTCGGTCATTATAAAAATGGTCGACAAGCTGCAACAATCTACCTAGTTGTCTTTTTTTTATTCAGTCACATGCGTAGTAGATTTAAACAGCTTAACTTTGTAGTAAAAACTGTGACTTTCAAAATAGTAATGGACTGTTGTCGTTTTTCAAGAAACGTAACAATAATTTACCGTGTGCGGATGGATGGGCGGGAGGGGAGTGAGCGTGGTGAGGTTACTACTACTCCCGTTCCCTGTGATGCTCGGCGTTGTGGTCGTGGGCATCATGTTATTTCCGTGGTTCATGGGCGGCATGGGATTGTTATTCCGATTTCTATTGGACGCAGCGGCTCGTTGGGACTCTTCCGCATACGTTTTCTTCCAAGTACTGATGTAGGCCAGCATTTTCTCCAATATAAAGTCCGGCACTCGGAATCCCTTAATGTCATCGTAATTAATCGTCACATTCAATCTAAAGTGGAAGTAGAATTAGGAATTAGACTCAAATATTCGTACAATGCGCTTTGGGCTGTGTGAATTCTTATACGAATTTAGTGAAGTTAATATAATGCCACAATAATTTAATAATGAGGCAAAATATAAACAAAATATAAACTAATTAATTTATTGTAGGGAACCTCTAGGAGTATCATGTATGAAAATCTGTATTTTACAGTGCTTAATAACTGTAATAAAACTGCATTAGGTTGATATTACATGTAATGATCTGATTGCTATTAATTTGAAGGGTGTAATACGCAATTTTAGTGTCACATATGCATCATTAACCACTCAGAGATACACTTTGTGAACGACAGGGCATGTAAATAAATCTTAATTGAAATTAAACTGAAAATTGCAGTGGTTGAACAGGATGAAGAACCAGTTATTCCTTAATAGAACTTGTTATAAAGTAATAGTAATTTTTAAAACTGCAGTAAAGTATTAAAAAGTGCACCAACTTGTTATCTCGGGCCAATTTCTCAATATCTTCTAACAACATAATGTATGCTCTCCCTCCGGTGGCTGGCATCAGTTTATTCTTCGACAACCACTCCTTGTCATCCGAGTCACTAGCATACTTGAAGAGTCCTGGATGTTTTACGTATAGCCGTCCACGCGTTTGAGCAAATCCAAGTGCTTTATTAGCTCTGTGGAAAGTTAAATACAATCATTTGAATTACTCAATTACAAAAGCTCCAGCATATAATTACAAACGCTTCTAGCTTCAAGGCAGTTCGGTTGCCCAAATCTACGCTGTCCACTTTTCTAATTTGGTTAATTCATCCCATGATCATCAATTAAAGGAAATTAGGCAAAACTGTCAACCGTCGAAACTGTCAAACTATCGAAACTGTCTCACAATAATTAAAGATGTATTAAATGCCCCAGTGCATCAATGTATTACTCAAGCTAATAACACCACGTGGGTGACGAGAGATCAACTCAGAAGAGTTGACAAATTGGTGACAAATACCGAATTTTAGCTCAACGTGTCAGGGATACACTTCTCATTGAACACTCGGCATTACAAATGCTGCTAATACAGTGTAATCGCGGAAGTGGACAGCCTTGAAGCACGAAATGGTTCGCCTATTTATGCGAATTCCCAGTTAAACGATCGATGGGAAATAAAAAAATGAAAATAATAAATGATTTTTCATTATATTATTAAAATATTTAAATATAAAGGTAAATATTTTAAATGCGTGTCCAAAAGCTGTGCATTTTATGTATTTACTTCATACATTGCCATTCTCGTTCTTCTACTTCTTATGGCAGTAGCCTGCAATTTTTGAAGCTTTGGGCTGTATATAGCTAATTACTCCGCCATGTTTTGATGCTGAGATGCAAATATTTCAGCCAAGCAATTTTAGAATACTTCACTGCAAAAGTCTTTCGAAATGTTCAGTGTTAATACATCGTACCTTCTACTTCAGTAGATCATTGGATCGGAATCGGAAATGCACTGCATAAATAACTTTTAAACAGGTTCTTTTAAAATGCCTGCACATTAAACCGGATAGCTCACTAAACAGATACCCCTTACGGGATTGTTACTGTAATAAATAGTTCATACGGAATCGGCAGTAAGCACAATTAAATCCTATTTTTGTTCGCTATCTGTATCAACACAGGAAACGAAGCTCCTATCGTTCATTGGGTTTCAGAGGATGTTGATAAAACATTCAACATTGTTATCTCAAAATAAACATATTCCTAAGTGGGTGAAAAATTAGAATTGGAACTGATAATTCACAGCTCTATTTTAAGTTTATCAATAAAGCGACACAAACGGTTTGATGCAATGTTTACAGTACGCGAGGGTTAAATCGGGATCGCACAAGATAGCAATACACTGTATGTATAATTGGAATTAAGCACAGTTTTCAGCCGTCTCATGCTGGCCAAAGAATGCAGCCAGTAAGCATAACTACAATTGATTGTGCACTTACTTGGCTCCCATGATAAAGAGGGTATCAGGAGTTAGTTTATTTAAATCCCAATTAGCTACATGTTTTCTAGATGGGCCGGACGGTTTCTTTGGTTTATTTGGAGTTGGGTTATTCGAGGTTGCATTGTTATTGCTATTACTATTCGCCGTGGAATTTGCAGGTTTAGCTGGAGATTTCTTCATCTTCTTACTCGCATTGGACATTGAACTAGCTTCAGAGTCAGTGTCATCAGACTCTCGCTTGATGCCAAAGGAAGGACTCTGGAGAAAAATGAATTATAATTTAGAAATCAACAAACTAGTTAGAAAATTCTCATTTTTGTCAAAATCTAATGAACAGCCAGAATGTCTATTGCTTAACCGCAAACATAACCGGGATTGGCACCAATCCCTCAAATTAAATGGACAAGAAAGTGGGAACTCTGCAATTGCGTAAAATGTTCAAAATTAGGGTTTCTACGTGACCTTATTGTACATTATCAGCTCGGTTCCTCAGTACGTATATTCGTTATTTTAATGACAAGTAGTAAGCTTTGTAGGACTCAATTCAGACACTGCGAAAATTATATTAGCCAACAACAAACGCGAGAATAGCCTTGCGATGTCTCCATACTACTGTTTCCAGCCAGAGTTTGGGCACGTACGTAGTCTACAATTATGTCAGGACTTCGACCAACAACTCCACTGGCGGATGACTTCATTAATAATTGAGTGATATAATAGCCCTTAATTACATATATTTGTAACTTACAATTTATCATACTCTCTATCGATCAACGCATATAGTAGGTACGTATACAATAATAAAAGAAGCTCATATAGTTCATTGGTCAACGGAAAGAAAATCAAATGATTAAATAAGCATACGAATAAGGCATATTATCTGTACGTTAGAACACTATTCAGTGATTTGGTAGGTAAAATTCGATTTCGGTTTCGAACCCGTTGAAGAGCTATGGATAAGTTCTATGTACAATCATACTCCATAGAGATTTACAACCCGATCTGCATAATTGATCCACATGAAACCTTTTCAATACAATAGAGGCTAAGATGAAAAGAGGTTCTGCGGCTGACTTTATTTAAATATTAATAGCGTCCGGATATGGCTTTAACAGGAAACTGTAGAAGCATACTAATGACAATTAAGTGATAGTGTAGAAGCCCAGTTTTGTACAGAAGGATTTACCGTAGATTGCAACTGAAATGGAACCTAATCAATAATATGATAATTGCAGTTATTTTTGGCATTCCCCCAAATAGGAACGGATACAAATAGTCATTCATTAGTGAAAAGTGGTTACCGTAAGTGGTAGTTTGACTGGTTCATTGTTGATCTGGTTCGGATGACTTGGAGTGTAGTCAGAAGACTCGTGATCTAGACTACCGGCGGTGCTACAGGACATGGATGACGGGGACGGAGTTGACGGGTGGACCGGGTACATTTTCTTGGCCTCTTCCAGCACTTGACGGCACATCATGTGAATCTGGTCATCGGTCACAGAGTCAGGACCCGAGTTGTTCCTGATATTCTCGATACCGTGGTTGAAGAAGACCTGTTCGAGTGTAATGTAGGTTATCGAAGATTAGACTTGATCAGGCCCATTGAGGTCAGACCACTTTTTTCCCATGATTTTCCCTTTCGCACATTTGACCTCCACCCACAGAAAACGTTAATTTAAGAAGTGGTTGGACTGTCGGAAGTATCTGTGTCTTTTAAAATGTTGAATTGCTATATAGATGTATCAATAGGCATATACATTTTTTTAAAAAGTGTTTCATCCGGTAATATTAATAATATTTTACGATTCGCCATGTGCTTAAACAATAATAGCTAAGTTTTGATTAAACTCATTTTCTTTGAAAATGTTGCTCCAGACAATTACCAAAAGACGCAGCGCAATATCCAGAACTCCAGACTCATGTCCAATTTTATGACATTTTTCTAATAATTGTACAATTACTTACGTCCATATACTTTGAGATAACATTCCTAATATCTTGATTAATTGATTTCTGGATGTTCTGTCTGAGGAGTTCCAGAGACGTGGCCGGAGTAGTGAACGACATGGAGACTTTTGAGGAGCTCGAACCCGTCGACTTGCTAACTGGAGGCTTGAGAATACTCAAATTGTATTGTCGCATATTAAACGGGCTCTAGAAGGAATAAGAACCAATCAATAGCAAATAATTAGACAAGAATGAGAAATTAGAAATTCCCACGTCCGGCCCAAATGGGCCTAACAGACCTGGAATTGCTCCTATCGCTCTCCCTCCAGCCAATTATCGGCTCCTGAACTCAGAGCAGTCGCTTGCATTCGCTCCCATGTCCACGTCCACTCGGCCCAACTGCCTAATGCAAATCCAATCAAGCTTTCTCAATATGCTAATCTCAAAGTCCTGACGCCGTCAGCCCATGCCAATCCGCACTATCAAGGCAGCAGGGGTAACAAATAGCAAACTGATTTCTTCAATCTCATAAGAAACCCACGCCAGAGATATCACCCTCTTCCAAGTCACCATCAATAGTCAATTGTCCCAAACATTTAGTTTTACTATAAAAACTTGCAATAATTTGTAATCTCAGGGCAATTCAATGACCGCATCGAAATTAATATTCAAACTAAACTAGCTGCGCCCTAATCCGTGCAAAGCGCTGAACCCAGGTTCAATTGGCAGTAAGTTTCAGCATTCATGCTTACCTAAACTGCAGAAGTATTAAGCACGTTAAGTTACATTTTGTAGGTTAAAATATACTTAAGTAAATTCAATAACTCATTCTCCTGCTTCAGTCGGTGTGCTGGACGCTATGTTTCACATTGAAACGTAGGGTAGAGTTGTTTACTAAACTTCAAAATCAGGCATAAAGGTTAATAAATAGATGGCCAGAGACAAGGGATCAGTAACGTCGTTTTTTAGCAGTGATGAGCAAACAAAATTAAATTGCAAGCTTTCCTCCATTATTCAAATATCTGCTTATAACAAGCCAATTACTTTAAACAATAAACTTTCAAATAGCACTCGCCGGATTTCTCTTTTAACCGGCGAATCGGAACTCGCAATATCAATCCGGTAAGTGAGATTCAAACCCCTTCGCTCAAATGTTAATAATTAATGAATGAACCAACTCAATAGCAGCTCTCTAAATTTGTCCGCATGGTGCTATAAAGTGTTAATAATTTTGAACTAAACTTGGTTTGTATAGGGATTTTGTAGTACGTACCCATTCGGGTGATAGAACCCCTTGGTCAGCCTCGATTACCATAGGTACTTGACCAGAATCCAGGTCAGAGGACGAGAGAAGGCCACCAGCACACACCACGGAACGGACTTTCTCTCCCTAAGGGTCACTCAACCTCAGCTCAGAAGCACCAGGCTGGAGCTCCTTGAGCTCGTGGGAAGACGGGTGTCGGGAGCTAAGGCTAAGGGCTCTGCTGCCTGGTCCCTGGGCCTCTTTTGCGAGGTGCTGAGGCCGAGGGAAGAGTGGTTGACCCAAAGCCTCTCGTTCTTCGTCTATTCGCTCCCACCAGAAGGAGTACCATTGGCCCGAACACACTCTCCGTGTCTAATTAGACATATTGGAAGGGCTGGCTGCTCGAGCTCGCCTCTCTCTCCTCACGTCTCTCTATGCTACGGACACTCCTGCCCACCCGGCCACCATGCATCCCGACGTCCGCTAGCCGCCCTCCGCGGGCCACACGCACCCGGACGCATTCCGCCCATCGGGGCCCAGGTCATTCGGCTTCAAGACGCATTTCCGCCGAAACCCGGTAATTTCGCTCCGCATATGTCCACCAACAACCCGCTCTTGACTAGGACGCTCTTTGCTCCACGCTCTGGGCAGTATAGCAGATGACGCGGCATCTCGGATAAGAAGACTAAGCTTGGGATTATCATCGAGAGACCTCCAACCTACAAGTCAATGCTTTCCGCTGGACGAGCATGATTCCACATTCCCATTTAGATAAGCTGAGGCTGTGGAGTGATTATAATTATCTGAAAATTAAGTCTTGAAATACGTCTTAAAATATTATGCCCTCATGAACCAATTGACATGGGCATACAAGTAAGGATTTGAGTAAATTCAACTCCAAGCAAAAGCTACAGGGCACCCTTTTTTTCCTATACGCTTTTTTCTCTCTGCATCCACTACTTACTTTACTACATACTAGAGCTCTCGTAGGTCTACCTTCATCAAAAACCCCAACTTTCACTCGGTTAGGAAAACATCTGATGCGCGGATAAGTGGCTCATTGCGCCAGCGCTCGTAGCCCAACTTCAACTTCCGCCACCCCAGAAGAGCAGAAGGTTCGAGTTGGAGATTTGGAGGGGACCAACTAACCACTTAGAAATCAGACAAAGAGTGAAATGAACAAAAAATAAAATGAACCATCAGCAGAATGCAGGAGAACACAGGGTAAAAGCAGATTGGGATTTTTTAACTTGAGTAGGAGCATCAAGAAAGAACTGCATGCATACCTGTTGTGTGGGGGTAGACCGTTTGGCTCAGTTCAGGCAGGTAGTTGTGGCACACGGGTGAGAAAACAATAAGGGTAAAATTAAAACAAAAATCCTTCCTTGTACAACAAAATTAATTACAACTATCCACATAGAGGATTCCGTCCGAGGTGGTGATTCCGTTTGTTCCCAAACTGAGGGCTTCACGAACCAACCCCTTGTCCACGCTTTTGCTTATGAACTCCAAAGACATGGCTCAACAATCCGTGTTCATGCCTATTGCTCCTACAAATTCTAATTAACGCTCTCAAGTACAACTGTTTTACATTTAATTACTACATCCGCCCTTTATTTGTGAACTCAAACCAAACTAATTGTATTTATGCCGGTTCTTCAATGGAAGGCCGCTCTACATGAGAATGAGAGGGATTGGGTTGTAATTGTAATTGCAAATTGCATTGCATCGAACATGGAGCTAAACTACTTTATTCATGTTTCCACTATGTACAAGTACTACAAGCAATCCAACTTGGCATAACGCAATTAAAATATTGCTTGTGCTTGAGTAAATTATGTTCTTGAAGGAAATTAATAGTCACGATAGGGATAAGATATGAAGTAGGTACCTAAGCTGTATACATAAAGGCATTATTTTATTGCTGACGCTCTATATATTTCAATTTAAGATACAGTACTTAGTTACTTATATTAGCATCTAGCAGCACATGACTATTGTTCGGAAATTCTCTTTCGGCAGAGCGCAAGTGGAGTAAGCTATGTACTGTACATAATTACTTTCTATCCACTAGCTTAATGCATATCATATCATGTCATGAATACTGAAATCTTATTAACCGGATTTGAATTGAATGGATTGGGCGAAAGTTAAGACAAATACACACCTTCTACTTATTGATTGAAAGATTGCATATCACATCATGAATTGAAATCATCTGCAGGTTTGGCAAAAACGGATTTTAATTGTTAACCCAAAGGTTTCACGGATTGCGGATTTTGAGTACAATTCAAGTGTTTCAATTTCAAGGTGTACAGCATATGGTCAATTCCAAAGTATTGACTATACAATAACTTTACTTGGACAATTCTCATCCCTCATCGCGTAGGAAATGTTTAGAATTCAATGATTGAAGCCCGTTTTTGGACCTTGCTTGTTGGGCAAGGTCAACCACGATACGAAATTCGTAAGTACTCAAATCTTGAATGAGGATTATGCAATTTGCATGAGCACAGCACAAACCCTTGTATTGTGAAAACGGAAAGTCTGCTACCGTGAACATCAACTTTCAGGTCCTAGGCCTCACACAACACGTAAAATGTAACACATCTTGAGGCGAAATGACAAGAAAATTGGGCTTCGAGATTGCAGCTTTTCCGGTTTTACAAAAGTTATTAGTAGGCGCAGTATATCGGTTTGACAATAGCATTATAAGTTACTTACCTATTAATTTACGG
Source organism: Ceratophysella sigillata (assembly GCA_034693865.1). Classification (NCBI taxonomy): domain Eukaryota; kingdom Metazoa; phylum Arthropoda; class Collembola; order Poduromorpha; family Hypogastruridae; genus Ceratophysella; species Ceratophysella sigillata. Next base: position 815 of record JAQFXY010001492.1, on the reverse strand, counting down.
TATAGCAAGTAACAACAAAACCCATCTTACGAAAACCCGGTGGCAAATAATCCAGTAAAATTCTGCATAAAATATAAAACCCAGTTTTACAAAATCCTAGTCTGGGCGTCATTCGATAGTTGATTATGAAATGAAGCTTGTTCTTTTCCTTCGGCTTGTTTCCGACGATGATCCGATGAATACTCTGCAACATAATTACAATTATGAAAATATGGGCCGAAGTATAGCTGAAGCTGAAACTACATATATTCTTACTACATATATACTTATTATTACTCTCTACTCCATTACAAAAGTGTAGGGTAAAAGAGCAAATAATACAATGAAACAGTGGATTGATTCAAAATGTGCAATTTTGAACAGTACACTATTTTAAAAAAATTATTTACGCTGGGGAACTACGTAATTAGAAATATGCAGAATATGATCAACTATATCTAAAGTCAGAGTAAGAGTCTTATTACCCTGTAAAAATTACCCATAACGTAGCAGTATTTTTGCATTAATCAAAATGTGGACCCATTAATACATACATATATACATAGGTTTACTCTAGGCGCCTCTGATCACCGGGTCCAAAGGAAACCACGAAAAATTGCAAATGAAAGAATGCTAATTAATTCCATCGTAGCGCATCATTTGTCCGACAACAGTAAGCCCGACACCTTATGCCCGACACTACAATAAGCTCGACAAAAACCTAAAAAAAGCTGAATTCATGATAGGTTAGGTTAGGAGTGTAAGGCCTACCTACCTCCCACTCAATCATGAGCCCTATCAGGCCCAGACCCTTCGTCTCCAGCCACGCTCCACTT
>JAQFXY010001491.1:0-10322 GCA_034693865.1 Ceratophysella sigillata | reverse complement strand
TGCACAACTTAAGTATTTGGAAATCAAAGGAAATATTTATTTTAAATGACTACATGGAGCTTGGTTATTTTGGAAATTCTTACCACAATGTGACTCATCAGAAGCGTCTCGACAGTTTTGCTTTCCATCACATCTACATTACACAAAAACAAATAAAGTTCTGAAGCGAGCAGTTTTATATGGTTAAGTTGGGAGTGTTGTAAATTTTGAGCTACAACAAAGGCCTGATCTTTTCAACTACAGAAATCTATGCATAAAAGTTCTTATAATCGAGCAAACAACGATGACTGAAGCGGATTGGTCATTTAACCTGAGTGACTATGCTGCTTTGACCTACATTTGAGCTCCCAGCATACCTGCCAGACATTTGCCATACGAGCACATTGCCTAAATTAATAAACTATGAACTCACATGCATAGTGCCACCTTGAGGTTAACTAACTCAAAGCAAATCGGACTATTGGGACACGGAGAATGGCTTCAGTTTAAAAGCTCTGAAAAATGAAACTTTACATATTGTTTGATCTGGAACAAATTTTTCAGCGGCACCGGAGCAATATCTACACTCCTTGGCCCTACACGGGGTCGCGTAAGTAAACAGGGTTTTGAATGGTTTTCCGTTAAAATTATCTGAAAACGGAAATAGTTACGTATCTTGCACCGCCGAAAAACGCAATTATCAACAAAACTCTACCACAATGCCTTGAGCCTGACTGGCATAAGGCAACATTAACCCCACACCATCAGAAATCAAGGAGAGAAACTAGGACTTTGGTGCCTATAAGCGTTGTTTAGTGTTAAAATATACACAACTTTATGACTTTTTAGTTTTATTGAACCAAAAGCTATTTGAGACATGTGGTTGTTCAGGCAATCCCAACATGGGCCACCCCATCCTGACGTCAAAGGGTAGACATACCGATCTCAAACAAATAGCAACATTGCTTAGCTTAAAAGTATATATAACACTGCATATTTTAGAAATTTTCAACCAAAAAGCCTATTTTGTCTCAACAGTTTCATAATCACACTCCGCATAGTTAGTTTTTTTAACTTTCTCAGTTTTAAAGATGAATACGTGACCTCTCGGATCTATGCCGATCATGGGTCATAGGTCAGTCTGGCAAAAAATTAAATTTAACTATTTCAACTATTCGCGAAATACGCACCTAAAAACTAGTTACGTTACTATTTCGGCCTTTTTGGTAACTATTTTAATTTTTCACTGAAATACATTTAAAATTTATAAAAAAAATCTCACTATTAGCACGGAGCACGGCTTTCTGTTCAAAAATTCAAAAATTTTGCAGTTATATTCCATTTTTGGTGCTAAACAACTTTGTTAATTCCGCCAAGTCTCTAAGTCGTAACCCTAGCGCGCTACAGCGCTTTAAAAGTGCTATGGGGTTCTAGTGGCTTTCTGTTAAAAAATTCTGAAAAAACTCGAATAAGTAAATAATTTTATACTGACCAATGTTTAAATGGGCGCCAAGTCTCTAAGTCGTAACCCTAGCGCGCTACAGTGCTTCAATATAGGGTTCCAGTGGCTTTCTGTTGAAAAATTCTAAAATAATTCATATAAGTAGAAAATTTTATGCTGAACAATGTGTAAATGCGCGCCAAGTCCCTAGCTCGTAGTCCAAGCGCGCTACAGCGCTCCAAAATGCGCTATAGGGTTTGAGTGGCTTTCTGTGACAAAATTCTGAAAAAATTCATAAAAGTAGATAATTTTATGCTGAACAAAATTTGGCGCCAAGTCTCTATTACGTAAGCCTAGCGCGCTACAGCGCTCGAAAAGCGCTATAGGGTTTGAGTGGCTTTCCGTTAAAATAATCTGAAAAAATGTATATGCTTAGAGTTGATTAATCATTGAATCAATTAATTTTTTTAGAAGACGATCTTAAGAAGCTTCAATGTTGAGCTATACTTGTGTTGCAAACTATTGTTTCATAATTAATGATTGAAATAAATTAGATTTTATAAAACTGGTGTGTTGAGAGCGGGAAAAATATATAAAAAATTTAAATTTTTAGAAACTATTTTCAAAAAAAATAAAAATTACGTAACTATTGCTGGCATTTTATTGTAACTATTAGGTAACTATTTCGCTCTTTTTTAGTACCTAACTATCCGAAGTATGTTGATAATCTATAATAAGATATATTAGCGGAAATTCCTCCTAGTTATACCAACTTAAAACAGTTCTGCTATGAGATTTTAAAACACAAACAAGATAAGCAGTTCGAATAATATTATGTAAATGCTCAGTTTGTAAATTCAAGAAAAGGACCTAATCTATTAATTGAAATACTGAATTAAGCATAACAAACTTACACAAGCTCGTTCTTTATACATGATCCGTCACCACAAGTGAAGTCGTTTGAGGTACATGGTTTTTCTGTAAAAATTATTAAAAATTATACTGACGGACATGCATTGATTACACTTAAATAAAAAAATTGTTGTTTGATATCAACTAAGGTTTGATTTCGTAAAAAAAGCTAGATCTGATTTGTACTTGAAAGGATGCCCAACAAGTTACATTCTTGTTTACTTATCGTATAATCAAAAAAATTAAGAAATCCACATTACATGAATCTCTTTAATATTTACAGCTGTTTCTATATCATTTTTTTTGCGAATGTTAAAGTTCAAGATTAAAAAAACGTAGCAAATATATTTTGTTAGTTTATAACCTGCCAATTTATGTTGTGTAGTTTTGTTACGTGCTTTAAACTATTATTTTGGAAGTAAAAGTTAACTAACAATATTTTATAAATTAATGACTATAGTGACTATATAATATGTTGTACCGTCGCAGTCCTCGTAGCTTTCCACTTGATGGTAAAACTTAAAAAAAGTAACATCCGTTAGTTTTTTCAGTAAAAACGGAGTGTTTAAATCCTTTGAGCTCCCACCATCGCAACCCGTCATGTTCCACAGTTTTAGGCATTTGATATTTTGAACTTTAATTGCTGCAATCCTCTGGCTCCAAGCAGGGGGGATATTATTACATCCGGGTTGCATCTTAAGTTTCTGGGATTCATAAGGTGGTTTGAAATATCTTTTGTCAAAAAATTCGATTGTCTTTGTGTCCACCGTTGCTCTGCCAGATTCTGGTCTTGAAGCTAAAACAAGACATCCACATTTACAATTTATTATTTCGTAAAAATTAAAATTATAGCTGATTACAACAATTTTTTCACAAACTAATGGTACCCGGTTTTTTCATTTGACCACCCCTGCAGGGGTCGTATCTGTCCCTAAGGTTCTTGTTCTTTTCTACGTTAAATCACTGCACTTTGTTAGCTAGATTAATTTGTAAAAGCATAAACTATATAATTTGTTATACCTACTAAGTAAAAGAACAGGTCTTAAAACATAACCCAGAGCACTCAGGAATATTACTTTTGTTCAGGTGGACTGTAATAAGAGAGTAGTATTGGCCGTCTTCGGCAACTTTCTTTAAACTTTAAACAGCCGCTCTGAATTTTCGGTAGCCAAAGACTATTATGCGTTTAACAGGAAGTTCTTCTGAACTCTTACATCGGATTCACTGACTGTAATCTTTCATATAAAACTGCACTTTTAATCATCAAATTCAGTAATCTTGTTGCATGAACAAATCCTGCAAAAACAATACGATATTATTACATTTTCGTGTAATCGATTACAATCAATCGATTTTTTGTATTCCGTAAGAGTAGGATTATTCATGCGGTATAGTTAAACTGAACAAAAGCCGCGCTAGTGCTTTTCGTCCATTACTTTTAGTGAGTGAACTCGCCCCCGCTCCGCCCCTGCCCCGTGTAAACAGGATCAGCCCAGACCCAGCGTATTCATGACAATATTTTTCGCTCGCGCTCTGGCTACAGGCCTGGGGCTGGACGGAAGAGCAATAGCGGATAATGATTAAAAAACATGGTAAAAAATAACAACTTCTCAACAACGCAGAGCATGGACCAAAACCTAGAAAGAACACAATACATGCGCTTGCGCCAGGCCAGATTATATGATATATGTACATACATGTATGTAGAATGGAGACACGCGTGTGCAGGCACGCAGGGATTGATTTCAAATACGATATAGCCGGTTATATATATATATAGATTGTGCCTAGCCTGGCTAGCTCAATTGGTAGTGCTCAGTGGAAGAGCTACTTTCTGGGTGACATGGGGAAGGCAGGCAAGGCAGGGACTTTTCTGGCTTTTTATGACAGTTATCGTTAGATCACTGAAAGTCTGCATTGTTGGAATGTCCTAAAATCGTGTATACGGCTCGTTGAGACAAGAGTGGAGTTTCCATCAGATAAGTACCGTATATGCGTCAGTGGTTGGGGTCTGGAGCGAGGATTCGCATAGCATTTAGGTTATCTTGAACTTGGCCCTATTCCTTCACTGTAAAAATCGTGCATGGCTTGGTGTGTATAGAGTCAGTACGGTGTGCGTCTCACATTGGCTACTAGCATATAGAATACGGTTTGCTTAATAGTGGCCGTATATAATCTGCACTCAACTCAAAAAAAGTTGAACCTAATCTGGAAACAGAGTACTGGAAACAGATATGCAAAATATCCAATGGGTGTTGGTCTGCCCAACTGTATAGTTGTAAATAGTTGTACAGGCAGTGTCTGCCGGTTTTTAAATCAGCGTGTGTTGAGAACGTGAAAGCAATATTACTGGTCACACAAAACTTCTGTCTATGTTCACATATATAGTTGGAAAAGCTGAAATTGAAAGAACACTTGAATAAAAATAAATAAATTAAATTAAAAAAAATTATATATGATATCAGAAATGTGTTGCAGGTTGTCTATTCACCGAATAATAATAATAATAATATAAATAATAATAATAAAACGAAGAATAATATTTGCCGAATGAATGATAAGCTCTTGCGTTGGGCTACTTAAAATTCATCTTCGAAGTTCTGACATTCTACTGGTCAATTTCTGTACCTGGAGTTCAAATCAGCTTCACAATTAACAAATAATCATGATACAACTAAGGCAAAATTAACCAATATATGAAGTAGTGCACTAGTTTTTAGACCCAATGCGGCATATGTGATGAGATTGTCCGTCCGTCCGTCAGTCACAAATCCGTACGTTCTTGTAGTTTCAATTGGAAGAGGTGTACCAAACAAAAATGTATTTTTTGATATAGTGCCTATATATTTGTGCCTATAGAAGTATGACGTATGTGGCGATTGGATTACCTATTACTTAAGCAGGTTTAACAGCTTCAAAACTTTTCACAAAATAGTTCTAGGGGCTGAAGGTTTCGGCTTTTCTGTCAAAATTTTCCTCTATATATTCTAGAGCAGTATTTAATTCTGGTTACTAGGAAATTTCATATTAATTTATAATGGCACTATTGTGCGTTAAATAAAATATTAAAAGTGCGAAATATGTTTGAAATGAAATACTAATTTACTACCTTTTGATGCAGCCCCATGTAATTGGAAGCTCTTCAAAACATATGCTTCAGTACTTGTAAATAGCACAAACTTAGCAAATAAAAGCACGACACAGTATTTTCCACCCATGTTCTTTGAATCGACTTCCAAAGCTTACTAACCATACTTTGCATTTTTAGCTAGTAATAGAACTACCCTTTAGACTTCCAGCCACGTCATGCAATGTTTGCCAATACTTTTATAGTATTGTGGGCTAAAAGAATCCGAGATAGGACTAACAGGTTTGCATGGTTTTAGACCAAAATATTAATATTGAATGGTCGTATCTGTGTGCCAGTCCGACACATTTTTTACATCCAAGGCCCTCTAAATGTTGCTAAGTTGACATTGATGGATAAGTATGTGTCGCTTGGAAATTTAAAGGTTCATTCAATTATATTGAATTCATGCAGAAATTTTGTAATGTTTAAAACAAACATGGCGCCCTAAAAATGTTGCCAAGTTGGCCCTGATGGTAAAATAAGGTATTTATCGCTTGAAAAGGTTAGGTTAGGTTAGGTTAGGTATATAGAAAATAGCCATGTTAAATAAAACATATTCTCAGTTCTAACTCAAAAAACTTCGTCAGTTCTACTTTTTGTTTAGCACTACAACTGAATTGGAAACTACAGAGGGAACGGCGGCCTTATTTAATCACTTTTGATTGAGTTTTTCGTAATGTTGCTGATGGTCCGAGGCTCTGCTTTTTGGTGCTTTACCTCCAATGCACATGTGGCTCGACTCACCGCGAATTTCATAAAATTCTAACTTAAAATGCCAAAGTTACTGGCACCGAAAGTTGGGTCATCGCAAAAAAACTTTCCGAAGAAGGCTACCGTCAAAGTGTCATCAAAAAAAGACTACAGGTCAACGGTCAATCTGGTTTAATGTAAGAAATATCAAATATATTGAATTAGGCGGGTGCTGGATGTCAAGCCAGTGCCAAAACCGAAGGACCTAAGATAAAACACCGACGTTAAACCGTCCGTACCAAAAAGGTCATTCGGAGGGCCAACGCTTTGGCCTCGAAAGAATACCCCCCGAGTCAAAATGAGATAGACGAACAACTCAAAGTGAGTGCTTGGACCATAAAATGTGTAATTCATGACGATTTGAAAAAGTTCATTCAGCAGGAGTGTCGTGTACATGCCCTGACACCCAGTCACATCCAAAACCGGAAGTGGACCTCAATAATCAGGTAAAAGAAGTACTTGGCGGATCAAAGGTCATTGTATTTGGTCACATTGGATAAAGCCTACTTCGTTGTGAAGTATTGGATTAGGAAAGTAATGGAAAGTGGCGGATATGTTACGGCAAGAAGGGTCAAAAGGCCCCTTCCAACTTTGTGTGTGAGAGAAAGGAAAGTTTTGATCTCAAGTTAATGACGGTTGGGGCAATGAGTGGTACAGGCCCCTTCCCTTCATCCGAGTGCCACCAAAGGTCAAGGTCAACTCAGACAACTACATTGAGCGTGCATAGAAGCCTTTACTTGAAGTCCATGTGCCTGCACTCCACGGAGACGAGACGAACAAGGTCACTGTCCACCATGACCAGGCTTCATCACACACCTCGAAGAAAACCGTCGCCTATGCCACCGAGTTGAGGTCAGAATTGGGAATTACGGTCATGCCTAACAAGGAGATACCTGTGAAGTCCCCTTACATCACTCCCTTGGAATTTTACGGATTCGGGTACATAAAGCTGCTCCTTTTCCGACGGAGGGCTCGCAATGCTGAAGGCGTCTGGAAAGTTGTTTTGGATGAGTGGTCCAAAATAATTCCCGAAAAGGTAAAAAAATGTTTTTTTTAATGGAAAAAACGACTACGGGTGTGTTCAGTAATGAAAGGGCTACACGTTGAGACTACCAGCCGGATCCATCGTCATCGAATCCAATAGGTATTTCGAGGTCAAAAGTGATTAAATAAGGCCGCCGTAGCCTTCTGTAAAAGCGGCGGATGAAGCTGTTAGCACTTCGTCGCACTGGTGATTGCAGCGTAAACTGAGAATTGGATGTAAGAAACAATGCAAAGCAATACATAGCAATGGTGCAATTTACATCGCACCAAACCGTGAGGTGACTGCAGCGTGAATTGAAATTTTTGAAAGATGTATCCCCGCTCTACGAGCAGAAGCTTTCTTTGATTTGATTCATGTTTATTCAAGTGTCCTTCCGAATTACAACATTTTCATGAGTCACTTACATTGATATTCCTATAATAACATAAATGAACCATGTGCTTATCTCCCTCCAGTCAGACACTAGCTGGCGATATAGCTATGGAGATAATATATACTATCTACTATGAACAGATTATAATTAACTACAGAGACAACCATTCGTCCGTCTTCTTATCAACCAAGTAGTCAAAAACCATATTTTTGAAAGTTACAATTTTCCTATCCGAAAATAAACTGGCCACATCCCACTCTTTTGGAAGCGAGTTCCAGGATTTGCTGGCCTTAAACTCTTAAACCCTTAAACTCCGGAAGGTTTTGGAGTTGCAACTCTCAATTTTTAGCAGAGGAGGAGTCCTGGAGGACCTAGTATTTTCTGAGAAGGAGTAGAAGGTGTTTATACTAGAAATAGGTGATAATTTTAATATTTTAATGTTTTTCAATCGGGTCCAAGCAATACGCTTATGAATACTTAACATATTACATTCCTTAAGGAGTGTGTTCATGTCTAGGAGATTTTTTTATACAATGTTTAAATTTGCGCTTCTAACTCCTGTCTTTTAGGAATTGTCTACGTATTTTATTATACAGTGATGGGTATAATGTGGCATATAAGAAGTTGCTAATCTTATTTTGCATAATATTCAACTCTTTATGCGTTTGAACTGCCCAGATGTCGATGCAATAGTCATACACAGGAAGTACATAGGCATTGAGTAGAACTTTAACTAAATGGGGTGTTAAGTACCTCCTGATATAATTTAACTTACCAATACACGGTGGCAACCGTAAAGATGCAGGCATAGCAGAGGAAAAGCAACAACAAAACGAGCTTTGGCACCTAAGAAACACTATGTTGAGAAACACTAACCAAATGTTTTAAAACAAAAAATGCAGACCAATGAATATCTCAAGAATCATAGTAGTAAACTTCTTACTGGGACTGGACCAAAACATGTGTACCCAGTATATGTATATGTACAGAGTACCCTTAAAGAAGCAAAAGTAGCCCTAAAGAAGCAAAAGTGTTCTTGGAAACAACAGTACCCTTAAAGTACACAGTGCCAGTAAGAAGCAACAGTCCCTTGAGGAAGCCACAGTACTATTAAGAAGGCAACGGTATGCCTTAGGACGCAACAGTAGCTATAAAAAACAGTATCCTTAAGGAAACAACAGTACCCTTAAGGATACATTGCCCTTAATACTTGTTTAATTATCACTTAATAATCTCCGTATTGGACTGGAATGACATCTTGGATTAACATTATCATGCCAACCGATGTAGGTTAGGTTAGGGGCTCCTTAAAATCACTGTGTTAAAGGTCTCCGTATGGAAATACAATGTTAAACCAAAAAGTGGCATTTTATGCCACTTGTATTTATTTATTTTCGAGCTGCACGCGAAGTCGGCCCAACCTGCACCGACCTGCGCATGAGGTCGGACCGACCTGCGCATGAGGTTGGACCGACCTGCGCATGAGGTTGGACCGACCTGCACATGAGGTCGGACCGACCTGCGCATGAGGTTGGACCGACCTGCGCATGAGGTTGAACCGACCTGCACATGAGGTCGGACCGACCTGCACATGATGTCGGACCGACCTGCACATTATGTCGGACCGACCTGCACACTAAGTTGGACTGTCCTTCACACGAAGTTGGACCGACCTCCACAAGAGGATGGTCTGATTTGCACACTGGTTCGGTCGAACGGATCAGGGCTGAGGTCTGTCCGACCAGTAAATGAGGTCAGACCGACCTTTACACGAAGTTGGACTTAACTTCTCACGAAGGCGAACCGACCTTTATACGAAGTTAGACCGACCTGCAAGTGAGGTCGGTCCGACTTAAACCGAGATTAGGGTATGCTAGGTAAGGTGATTTTAGAAATCAATGTGTTAAATACCTAGTGGGGCCATAAAGAACGTTAGTAGATTGGACGAGTGTAACTCAGCGAGGTTTAAGAATTCAACTTCAAATTTTATTTTCCCGGAAAGACCATTAAATTTTGATTAAGAAAAGTATTTTACGCTTCGGAATTTACACCTTTTGCGTTAATACAGCGCTTAAGTCGAGGTCGCCAGTAGTCCATCGAATTACGCACTTTTTCCATGGGGAATTTTGTCCATTCTCGCATCAAAGATTTTTTCAGTTCTTCGATAGGTACTTCTATGAGACTTAGAACAGACCTTCTTCTGCAGATTTGACCATATGCCATAGTCCAGGGGACTCAAGTTCGACAAGTAATCTTCGCCTTGGCTTAACACCTTTGCTGACAAAGTGCAGTGGCGTCTTGGCCATCGAAAACAACCCGGCCCAAATCATCACTGAAGCCGGGTTTTATTTCCTTTTGACCAGCCGACGACTTTGTATAACAGATTTAGCATTTGTGGTGTAGACTAGGTCATTTTGTCGGGTAAAAAGTTCCTCAACGTTGAACAGCTTCCATCTGTAAATAGGGTCAGTTGGACCTTCGCAGTGGCGTAGCGCTTGAGAAGCGCTTGGCATTTGATGACCCGGGCTGACTTCTGCTTTAGTGTCAGCATGTAAGCGGTACTTCGCTTTAAAGCCTTTAGTCCTAGGTCAATTTTGAGGGCCCTACGTATAGTGCCAACTGAAGCGTTCATTTGCAGTGCTAGTTTGCGCTGACTCCGGCTTGGATTTTGACGACTTCTGGCTTTGAGAGC
>JAQFXY010001490.1:0-10328 GCA_034693865.1 Ceratophysella sigillata | reverse complement strand
ACCATTTCGTGGTATTCTCCATTCTAATCAATACTCAATGTAGATATATTTTTTTATTAGTGGTTCACAACAAATAACAACCGAATACACTACACATCACGTGCATACTGTGCATACTAGTAGCTATATACATAAATCATGTTTTAACCTTTGGCACTAAAATGAATGAAATACATATAACGATAAGCAGGTTTATGGCGTTACATAACGCAATATGTATAACTTGAAGTCTAACGGAGATTCAGCTCTTGGCACTATGTTTACATTTTGATTGGTGGTGTCAGTAACGTTCTTTTGTAAAGCAACTAAATATTTGCTGGACATTTTTAGATAAATAAAACCAAAAATGTAATGCAGAGAGAGAGAAGCATAAAGACGGTTATGAGTATTACAGTTTTCGTATAATTACGAGATTTTCTTCTTTCACTACATTTATCCACGACAATTACGGTTCTCCCGATTCTCGCCGTAACAGTACATGATTGTCTCATCACACTTTCATAAAACCTATCATTGACTAAAGAGAGTAATTTTTCACTATTGACATGACCACTACAATAATCCCAGGGAGATGCATGATAGTGATCCTGGACGCTTCGTCATTGGCTCATTTTATCCAGATCGTTCATCACCTTCAATTGAAATATTTTAGGTGAATACAAATAGGGGAAATATATACATTTGCAATCTGTATCTACTTATACTGATACAAAAAAATTCCCAGTGATTACAAAGTGTGTTTTATTTAGAAAAGCGTACCTCCAAAAGAGTTCCAGTACTCCACGCCTGAGCTGTGCAGCTCCCAGTACAAATTTTTCCCCCTCGGTTTGTAAGTTCAGGTAAACTTCTCCACGGGTTTGTTTTAATATATTCGTAGTGCTTGCTCAAAACTTGCCTCACTTCAGAAATTCCGTCAACTGATGAAAACATTAGGCGAGCCCGAAGATAAAATCCCACTGGCCATAACCATTCCTAAAAAAAATATCGCCCATTTAATTGGGTACAAAAAAGTAATACACCCATTCTAACAAGTAAATAAAAATATTAAAATTACAGGTCCTTGATGATAGTTAAATCCGCCAGCAGTTTTGTAATCAGAACCGTCAGAATTAAAGTAGTCACCGTTGTAATTCCAGTCGGACTCATCCAATGTTTTTATACCAAGTGGAGAAAGTAGCTTTTCCTTAACCGTATTCAACGATAACAAGGCATGTTCCTTATTGAATAGTTCAGGAGCTACGACCATTGCAATTAAAAAGTTTGGTCGCAGCTGATAATCGCCGAATTTATTGGATGCCCCTAGAGTATCCTTATAAATATTTCGACTGTTGACCAATGAATCCGTAGATGAAGTTGAAATGAAGAATAGGGAGTCAAAGCTTGCTTTTATGGTATTATACCATTCCGTGTAGCTCACTCGAACACCTTCAAAATACATGAATCACGTTAATACAGTCATTCCCAGATTTACTTCCAAACTTGATCCGTAAATTCAAAACCACAATTCAATTTACCTCCTATTTTCTCAACAAACTTGTATTGGTATTCCGTCGTTTCTCCCAATTTCTTTAGGACTGCTGCAGATAAGCCAATAATTTCTACTGAAGCTCCATCACGAGGCGTCGCTGGGATTCCTCGGTTGCCACCTGATTCACGGAGTAAGATTTTTTATAATTTAAGAAAACACTAGTCTTGAACTTTAATTTTAATATCATTATAATATTTAATCATTGCAAAGATTAGCATTTACAGTTAGCCACTTACCAGCCTCGCTACTTCCCATTTTATCCATCCACGTCCCACAGTTGAAAGCATTTCCACCATAAATTAAACCTGATACAATTAAACGAAAGATTCTCAAATCACAGCCCGTTGATTAAAATTAAAGGTAGGAATTGCATTACTGGCATACCACTTTGAATATCAACATCAATGTCAATATTGAATCCCTCATCTTTCATATGTGCATCGATTCGTTGTCCCGCATTCTCTTCACGAAAATGAATTCCCTTAAAATGACTTTGAATTGACAAGTGCATCAGATCTTGAAGTTTCGTAACTCTGTTCTCTATCTTAACTTCTTCCTGTAGAATATTGACTCCATTTGGTACGAGTTCGAGATACTTGACAATTGAGTACAACCACCACCACGCAGCATCCCGACAGTTAAATCGACAATTTCCCTTGTTCAAAAGATTAGGAGTCAGTCCGTTCTTCATAACTGAGGCATATGACAGGATGTGCTGCCTACGAAATAATGTTCATATTATTTACTTGCCATAATTCTTGACTGATGAATTCGAAATTCAGACAGTGTTGAACAAAATAAACAATATGGGACTTACTTGGCTTCCTCAAATCTTCCGGTTAGGAGAAGAAGGCCAGGTAGCGAAATAAAAGTATCCCTTCCCCAGCTCCGCATGTAACCAGTTGAAAAGTGCGGAAGGCCTAAAATTAATTAAAACGCAAAATGTATGAGGACAAATTAATAAGCGACCAAATGACGGAATGGAAATTTTCAAATAACCTGCAGATAACGAATACGCAATAAAGGATTTCCCATTTTCAATGAAATTGTGGAAAGCCCCGCCAGCAGGTAGAGCTCCGCCTTCCGCAATTCCGACAAATTGCAATGAAGTTAAAGCCAAACGTTTAACAAATTCACTCTTTTTAACTACGTTCATCTTCTCCCAAGCATGTTCGATGCAAAGTGCGTAGAGTCTTTTGAATACTTGATCAAAGTAAGTAGGCACGAGATATCGAGGTAATTCACCGACATTTTGGAATAATTTTTGAACGTGATGACCAAACTCCTTCGTGCTTTCCTTTGAGACAAGCCGAGATACGGTATATTCTAAAAATGAACAGTCTGAATTCAGCATTCAACGGATAGTAATCTGGGCCTAACTCGCGGGATAAGTATCTTACCCATCAGCCAGTTTCCATCTCGTAAGTTTGAGCATATCGGATGCCCTAAATCATTATTGATGGAAACCTCGTCTAAGATACTCGCAATTCCTTGAAGTCCAGCATAAATCAAGTCACCAGAACCACTCGGGATAGAATATATCCCGCCTTCTTCCTCCCTGCAGCGGTAAAGCACGTGGTTTAAGCTCACCAAATCCAGCTTGGAAATTACGCTTGAAATTTCCTCCGATGCCAAGATGTGTGATACATTTTGGAGCGCCGTGCTTGTTGACTTGAATGGAATTACCCTGATACGAATATAGAATCAGTATTAAATTTAAGACTCATTTTGAAGAAAATAGCTTTAAAAGATTAAGACTTACGAGAAGGCAATAACGTCGCCAGGCTGAAAGTCCACAAATTCAATTCGATTCAGCCGACTTCCATTGTTAACTTGTACCAACTTGGATTTGTTAACATCAACAACTTCGTTCCATTCAAGTTTACAGTCAATTCCAGTCAAGAATTCTTCATCCCGCTCATATTTGGAATTATTTGAAATAAGCCTTCCTTCGAATAAAACTTGGGTAACTTCGCCTTCTACTTCAAGAGCTCTGACTGAGTATGCAGGGCGTTTGAAATGAGCTGGTGGTAAGCTAAATGCTGTATATGCAACCAAAATCATCGACTTGCGAGAAATTGGATCAGAGCGTGTCATACTAACTACATCAGCGTCCAACTGATCGACGAAAGTCTACGACAAAATAAATTAAAAAACCGCACAATATTATACTACTTTCAGGAGATTTATGTACATTTTTACAAGCACAAATATCACAGCTTAAAACGACAGCAACCGACCTCGGAAAATCCTTCTTGTCCCAGAAAATAATGGAGTTTGTTTAGAGATTTTCTCGCCGTTAAAATGCCGTTCCCAAGTCCAATCTCGCTCTTCGAAGGTGAGCCAGTAGTGAAGCTTGTGTAGAACCGAGCCTCGTCCACGACGTGTATCTTAGACAGTAGAATAGAAATAAGTCGAAATTCTTGTAACAACTAAATACACAAGTATTAATCGTTTGAACTTACGTGGTGAGGAACAACATCATCATAACCCCTATTGCTTCCAACAGCACATGCTCCGAAGGAAACGAGTGCCGCAGTAGGGAGAATATCTTTAACAGATCGCTTATCAATTGCACTTGGATTGTCATGTGTTTGATCGAAGAGCAGAGCATTAGCAATTGGTGGTGGTGCTGTGTTTTCGAATGCTCCGACTGGCTTTCCACTATAGCGAAAAAGAATTCGCCCCTGTTCCTTGCTGTTCCATGCTTGTTGGGCTTCTAAAAATTTCAATACATGGCATATTCGTTATTGTAAGTTCAGTAAAAAAAAATGTACAAATTCATATACAACTTCGTGAAACATTCTATATACCTCGAATAAGCACATTGATCCCAAGACGGTTGACAAACACATTATCCTTTGAGTCTGAGTTAGTAAATAGTTCAGCGACCACGAGGAGTTCAGGTCGAACGCTCCTGGCAGCGTCAATCAGAAACTCAGCCACATGAAGTGGAGTTGAGTGACAATTGTCAAGTCGAATGCCATGGAAAACTGATGCCACCAACTCCGTGTATTCACGCATGAGAGACCACAAGAAAGGAGAGGACTCAGCTGAGTCTCCATACCTAGACATAATCACAATGAAATATTTAATGAAATTGTCAGTCCTTCGTTGCATTTACAGTTATTATTTTATCACTCGGTTCTGTGATTACAAGTCGAAAAACTGTTAAGTACAGGTTAGCGACTTTGAACATTCCGTTCCACATTTTAATTTCTAGTCAAATGGAAACGCGATATTTCAGATTTAGAAAAAGAGAATCTGACTCACCGTAACTTGATGCTGTCTCCCCATGCAATTAGTTCTCTTCTTAAGTAGACATTCGAGTCAGCATCGGCGAAATTTCTTAAAGGATCATCATTCATAACCCATCCATTATGAGCCATTACATGTTTAGCCGTAGATGGATCAAGTGAAAGGGTCTCTGCCGATACAGCTTCGGAATAGCCAGCGACTTCTTCAAAATATCTGGAATATATAAATTGTCAACAACCGGATCGTAAGCAGGTTGAAGAGTAGAATAAGTGTTCACCTGTGAATCAAAGGTCTTTCCTTGTCGACTTTTTGGTACTTAGGTCCAGATAGCTCAACTCTCTCGTAACGCACACCTGCAATTACATTGTCCACCGCAGCATCTAAATGGCTTCGAATTATGTTCCGTGTCGCCTCATTGAGCTCCTCAACTTTCCAACGCGGTGTGCTTCTAAAAACGTACGACAGTTAGGAAATAATTATTACACAACTCATCATCAACTGTCAACGGCACAGACTTAGATTAATATATGAGAGGTAAGAACTAACCCTGCCACTTTAGAGCCGTAGCGTTTGTAAGTGTGAATAATATCGACTGTGCTTCCATCGAAGGGTAAATCGATTTTGCAATTTTCAACATTCGCCAAATAAAATTCCTCCAAACGTAATTCCACTATTCTTTCTTTCAGTAAAACTCTAAGATTATTTAAATGTTCTTCTGAGTTAATCGACGATGAAACGCCTCGACTTTCCCATTTGTCTTGAGCTATTTCTTTGCCAATTTGGACTAAAAGTCGATCCAGTAAATAGGCAGGGACAAGATGCGGACAGTTTTGCAGGTTGTAAGCAGATTCAGGATGAGATACAAGCCATGGAGACTCGTTTGCGGTGTGGTTTAACACAATATCGCATAAAGAGAAGACCTAAAATGTTTACATTTGAAAATAGCTTTAGAATTCTAATTTCGCCATAAAACATCCGCCAAATAAAAGTAGACGCTGTTAAGACTTACGCCCCATTCTGACTGCATTCGATTGACGAAAAGCTTAAATTCGTCCCAAGAAACTTTTCCAAATGAAGGATTCAGTTCCAGTTGATTCAAGATACTGTACCCACTTCCGCTTGAGCCGAGTGACTGAAAAATCCAGTTAGGAATTATTATTAATGCAAATAAATACACCAGAAAACGCACAAATAATAAAACACATTTACTGCCTTACCTGAACCGGCGTAAAGTGTATAAAGTTGAAACCAGTTTCTTTTGCCACATTCAGTCGACCTTCCCAGTCCCTAAAACGCCCAAGACACTTGGCCATGTAAGTGATCATGCTAATGGAATCCAAGCTTAGGCTTTCATTATTTGGCAACTTCAAATCCGGATCGACCAAAAAATATCCTCCTCCGCTTGGATTTCTGCAAAACATAAAACGTGATTGTAACTTGCAACTAGAAAATTCCTTATTCAAAACTGCACTTTGGGAGCGCAGCTCAATTGTCAATATGACGTTGCATTGCGCCTGAGCAAACACTTACACATCCCGCCCAATGACAATGAAGTAGTAATGAAACGTTCCAGGTTTCTCAATTTCCAATTCGACCGAAGTCTCCTCATCGTAGTCAGTGTCACTAAATCCGAGCTCCTGGTACGTCTTCCTCTCAAACCTGTTCTTTGTATGATTTGTAAAGAGTTTAACTCGAATTCCGTGAAGATTTGGGGCTAGTTTGAAAACCAGCGTTATCCCTAGCAAATACAAAATATATACAACACAATTAATACGTTCATGGAATATGGAATAGGTATCACGCGAAATCAACATTGAATTGTGAAACGTGTCAACGTGCCCAAAGCCAGACATCGACCGAATTACAATATGGATTTTTGAATCGACAAAATAGATAGTGTTAGTTAACATGTCTTATTTTTTTAAGCGTCGAAACGCATCTGATGTTTCAATTTCTAAATCCGATTTGTCCAGCGAAATCCTATTTAGAAGGCACTGGTACCTGACTGAAACCATTATTGGTACACCAATTGACTGAAACATTATTGGTATGGTAAGTATACCGACTTACTGGGACTGAAACCAGAAGCCATCAACCATTGGTATTGGTATACATATACCGACAAGGTAGTAAAGAGGCTTGCGGTATTTACAGAATAAATATCACAAATGAATTGGTACAATATGTTGTATGTAATTAGGTCATAGGTTGTAGGTACCTCGTTGGATCTTGATGAGTGTTTCTTGTCCAAATTGGCCATCGGTGAGGTAGATTAGAAGTGAGTGGCGTTGAGTTGGGCCCATCTTGCAGCAGTTGGATTTCTTGCGACAGTAGTCTGAGACACGCCACGCTTCCGTCACTTTCGACGGTTTGACTTTGACTGACACTGATCTTCAACGAGTCAGCCCATTTCCCAGTCCCAGTCACCAGTCACTGCTAGTCACTAGTCGAGCACTCTGATTCTGATATCTTGTGTCTTGAGTTACCTGAATCTTTAGATTCTGTTGGCGGACCTTGAAATTCAAAATCTCATTTAGCCTCGTGCAGACGTCGTGGTTCGTGGGCATGAAATAGAGAAATTGGACCTTATTATTTGTACAATGCTTGTGCCTTGGCTCTGAGCAGTATTCAAGCAGCTATGTATATCATTTTGCGGCCAGTCAAGAAAGTCACAAGTATTGTTTTCAAGATTTGCCGTTGTCGTATTCGTTACCAGCCCCAGACACCAGACCCAGACTTCAGGATTTTCCACTTTTAATATGATCAGTCACACTAATATAATTTTATACTGTTATGCACTGATGTGCATGTTCTTTCGTCTGCTATTGTATTTAGATATAAAATACAAATACATACATATTACAAAATATAATCTGTCCTTCTTTACATTTGATCTTGAATTACACAATTACTAGGCCTAGGAGAGACATACCTACATAGGTATATAGCTATGTATAACTGGTATTACGCATGAAAGGGATACGTAATACGTGTCAATCAGCAGACCATATATGTACATAATATTCGTCCATAGTTGATATCAAATAGCATCAATCAAGAGAAATTAGCATTAGGAAACTATCTTCTCTTACTGCACCAACCAATATAAATTGTAAATATCTTCTTCCCTGCTCCATGCATTACTGCATGCTTGCTAATTATGAACGAACGGCTCTGTCCAGTAAGTCAGACTGATCTATCTTATTAAATGATAATATAATTGCAGAGTAAGTAGCCGAACATGTAGTGCTTGCCTGGACATCTGTTATAGGCCCCGACACCCAAGACCACTAACGATACCGACACTGTCTAAAGCCAATATAAAAATATATCAGCAAATCGCAGACATACTTAATCCATTCTTAACAAGTAATGTACATGTACATAGTATCCAATATTTACTTGTCTGTGTGGATCTGCGTCAGTCAACATCACCATAGCTTAAAATAGAAGCACGCTAAAGGAGCTAAAAGCATAATCAGTACACAAATAGGGGGTAAAATTGTGAGTCTAATAAGAACGCAATATGGTTTAAATAATGAGATCATTTAGTTGGGTTAGGTTAGGTTTCCTGAAACACTCGAAAGTTGGTGTTAATGAGGCTATAGCTCCTTTTATTTTAGCTCGATTGGCGAGGAACCGGTTCAAAGTAGGTACACATAGTAAACGCAAAAAAAGTTTAATACATTAGCGACTACTAGTTCCTAAATCTTTGAACACACAAATTAGGTTTTATTCAAGCGAATTAATGATACATAGAATAATATAGAGAAGGATTGTAAAATGTTTGATACACTAGCCTAATGCATGCAAAGTGTAAAGTGTAACACAAGCTAAATGTTCGTAAACGTATTAAAATTAAAATGCAGGTAACAGAATATTTCATGTCATATTATCCAAGCTTGTATCCGACTGTGCATTATTGCTCACTTAATAAGTTGAAAAGGTATGATTGAGAATTGTCGGAGTGTTGGATCCTGAAACATGTACATTTTGGAATACATGGCTCCTGAATCCGGGAGCTGTAATGATAACTCGATAAACTCCAGGCACCAGAAGCCTCCAGTATTCACCACGATTCGAAACCGTGATTGCATGATCAATTCCGTCTACAAGTATTTTAGCTCCAGTCCTGGCACCTTTGATATGACCTTTAATTCCCATTTGAGCCGCTTCCAGGTATTGCAGTAGGGCTTCCTTATTATTGTTCCACTCTCTCAAAAGTGTCTTAGCTGCTGGAAATTTGCAGCATGATAATTCAAATGTCACTTCGAAACAGTTGGAGTGAACGTAGTTGAAGTCTTGCATTCCGCCCTGAACATTGTACCACTTAGCTCCGTTCGTTATGCCGCCAGGAAAGTCGTCCGTTTCGCATGCTCCTCCTTCTCCTAAGTTCCCCAGATGCATTTCCGTATGGGCGTTGGAGTACAACTTGGACAAGTAGACGAAGACGTCATTATCTGGAGACAGGCTGGGGACGTTTCTGTTGTAGTAGTGGTAGTATGGAAAGTTCTTGATCGCATCACTTGAAATGCTATCAAATGGATAACTTGCCACCACCGCACCGCCATGCATGTTAGCCGAAAGAACAAATGGATTCCGCTGAATCCACTTCATTACGTTAAAGGTTTCCACTTCCGGTACCGGATTCCTCGTAGAAAACTGGTCCTGAAAAGTTAAGTTGTTACAGATTGGTTATTAAAATACCTGGAAGTTTTTTCTACTACGATTTACATGACGCTTCGGTAAACCCACCGGGAAGTTTCTGTTAAGATCAACTTCGTTTTTATTTCTTCGGCCCAAAACCCTTGAATTCGGTGAGCAGACTCCTTCCACAGCAGCTTCATATCCGTCTGGGTTTACAGAAAACAGTAAATGAATGTCTGTTGTTCGAAGAAGCCTTATAATTCGAGGGTTTCTGTGTTCATAGCCGTTAACTAGATAAACTGCCAACATAAGGCTCAGAGAGCGACCCAGCACTTCGTCCCCGTGCATGTTCGAAACAATTTTGACCATGGGTCGCATTAAGGGTCGTGCCATGTTAACGTTCTCGGCTACATGCACAACCCACATTTCTAACCCATTCACTGATCTTCCAATTGAGTACAGTTGTACAAGATTCGGATACTGTTCCGCCATTTTCCTCAGAATGGTTGTGGTTGCTTTGTATTTGGGATGCGAGGTGGAAAATTCCTTCCACCAACGAGACAAAGAAGTTGGTGGATTTTGTCTTTGATTAGTAACTTCGTGAAGTATTCCACAAATTGCAAACAAAACGGCCATGTAGTGTAATCTACTCATTTTGGGAAATCCTCAATTGTTTGAAACAATATGTTGAAGTCAGTTCAAAGATAACACGCTCAGGGTTGACACTACTTGACTTACTTCCCGCTCGATGTATGTAGAATAATTGTGCTTCATAACAACGAAGTTATGAGAGTATGATATGTACGAACCTCGTAATTTCTTTGCAACCAACAGCAACCTCGAACTTTTTAAGGTTCTCAATTGATTCATGGTTACATTAATTACAAAGACAGTG
>JAQFXY010001489.1:0-10340 GCA_034693865.1 Ceratophysella sigillata | reverse complement strand
AATTAGTTTACAGCAATTCCTAATTTTAACTGAATCTAGGAAAATAATAAGTTTAGAATAAATGTGAATTTCTACTAGTATTAATATTAATGCATAGGTATATTATTTGGTCAATCGACCGAATCCATTTGTGAACTGCTTTTTGAGCTGGTGATATTTTAGAGACGCCGTAGGCAGTAGCCCTAAATGAACTTAAATAATGGTTAATACATATTTATAAAAATCCGTTATAGCTCATAAAACCAAATCTTTGGATTTTGCCATTTTCGTCATGCGTGACTGACACAGTCGAAGGTGATCTCATAATACAGTTTTGGTATAAAATACTGTGAGTTCGGGAAGGGAAGAGCCATCAAATTCCTTGTAGCATCTCAAATTCCGGGATTAAACTAGCTTTCACTTTCATCTCATTCAGATCAGGGACATTGCTTTGCATTCGTATGTATATGTACCTATTCTGCTTACATGATAAGAGAGAACTCGTCGAATCACAAAAAGTTAAGCCTCTCAAGTCAAGATTTAAGATGAGATGTAAGATAATTACAAGGATTTCCAAACCAAAGCATGGCTAAAATATGAGATATAATTTGAGACCTTTCAAGAAAACGAAAACTCAGCTCAAGGGAAGCAGCAGTTTCTAGGGCTGTCAATGATTTGTTTGCTTTGATATATGGTCCGAAGCTGCTCTCACTGCTTGAGCATACTGACGACCTGAACTAACATCAAAACTGCGTTCAGGTTAAAATTGATGACCTGAAGTGACACAACGTCGCCAGGTTAAACTAAGCGTGCTGATAAAAAAATTATGAAAATCCTGAAACTAGGGTTGACTAAAAACTTGGTTTTTATTTTTTCAAATGGGCTTTGAGGGTGTTTTACTTGCAAAACCCGGGTTTTGAAAGAAAAAGTAAAGTAGAATTCTTGAAAAGTCTACATATATTTATCTACGCCATTATCATTATGCAATCATTTTGTGGAAGCCTGAATAAAGGACTGTATATATATTTTGTAATGGGTTTCTCTCTTGGTTACTCGAATGAGAAATACGTTCCATTTATCCCCAGTATCGTAATTGAGTGCCTCCTTTGAATTGCAAGTCGAAAGCTCAGAACTACCTGAAACCTATCTCGAAAGAGATTCATTGTGAGTGGTTCATGGAGTGGCTATGCAGGAGGAATACCGTAAGACGCGTGCCTAGACTGACTGAGTAATGTCAATATGAGTTTAGTTTAGGCCACTCACTCTCTGACAGTAAGAGATTAAAATGACCAAAATAACGAAAACGTGTACCTATCCTCTCCAATAATTGATTGACATTGAACAACGGGTATTGCGTTTTCAAATAATAGTCTTTAGCTGAAAATTGCAAGGTTATTATATTACGCAGGGGTAATTTTATGTCCTAAGCTACTTGAACCTTGTACCTAACACTGCACATTGGTTTAACATAGATACTGCTTAAAAAGGCTTTGTAAACCGAAGTGTTGAATATAGTTTACTGAAACACTTTTCATTAGGCGGTGCGGTATTGCTTAATAGCACGTCATATCGTGTAAAATGTAAGCATAGATTAGATAGAATATTGCAGTTTTCGACTTCGACTGACTGGTACTAAAAGTCATAAATTATAAAAATGGGGTTTATAGTCCGATACATTCAAAACTTCAATTAAAGTCAGACGCTGATACTGTTACACTTGAAGTAGCTAATTAGCGTGGACCACATGGAATCACAAAATTAAATTCTCAAAAGTTGGTTTACTGCCACTAGTGCATCGCAACTCCGACTCCGGGCCCCGGAGTCGGAGTGGAAGTCCGACTCCGGATTTAGCCGGAGTCGGAGTTGGAGTTGATCGACTCCGGCCCGGTCGGAGTCGGAATCGGAGTCTGAGTTAAGACTCCGGAGTCGAATAAAAAATTATGCAAAACATGCCTGCATTTACAATTTGTTGGTCTCTGGCATCAAGAAACTCCTTCAGTTGAGCTGCGTTTTTTGACTGCGAAAACGAAAGTCTTCGTGAATTTTCTCAATATGGCTGTCACGAAGTACAAAACACTGCTGTCGAATTTATCCAATACATGAGTTGCTTGATCGTTTCATTTAATTATTAATGAATAGTCCGAAGATTGCATTGACTTATTTTATAATTTATAATTATCTTAACTTAATAGCTAAAAAAATACATTCCAATGCGATCAGTTAACTAGTTGAAAAGCGACAAGTTGATCTTTTGGTTCAGCTTACGCCATGAAAGATAGGGATGGCGAAAGAGCGATTACTTATTACAGATCCCGCATACAGTCAGTTTTTGCCAATAATATATTTTAACGCGGTTTTTAGCAGTTTCCGCAAGTATATTGCAGTAGAGAGCGTGCACGAATAAAATTCATCGAATCCGCAATAAGGCGGAGTCGGAGTCGGTTTTTGACTCCGACTCCAACTCCGGAGTTGGAGTTTGCGATGCACTAACTGCCACTACCACTTAAATAATAGAACAAGGATGTGTTTTTTTTATAATTCGGCATTTGCACATTGCACAATGCACACAATGCTCTGTAAGTTAAATATTGAGTGACATTTGAATTATTGGTACTTGTCCACTAAACCATATCAGATCGTTTTGGCCTTGTGTTTCTGTAGTAGCAGTACAGTGAGTATGTCCTTATATTTCTGTATTCGCTTCGAACTTCTTGCTGTTTAATTAACTTAAGGCCAGATGCTTTAACTAGGATGATTTTTGAGCAGAAATACAAGATACTACAAGTGTTTGTTTAGTAATGCAGAAATCAAGGTTTAGATTTCACAATATGCAGATAAAACTATTTGAACGTAATCAATATTATAGGTATCAAATTCAAAGATAATTATTAAGTATAAATAGCTCAAATTTAACTGATGAGAGCAATAAAGTAGTTTTACCAAGCTGGGACAAAATGGCACAAACGCATAGAGAAAATCAACCAGTAGCCAAAAAATCTAAAGGAACTAGCTTGACGTGGGACGAATACTTCATGGGTGTAGCCTGTCTTACTGCAAACTCTAATTCAAAAGATAAGAAAACTCAAGTAAGTATTTTCTTAAGTATCTACTAAATGTGCCTAAACTAATATTGAAAGTTTTTTTTACATTACAGTAGATCTATCAATAAACAAGGAGAAAAGATGTAAAATAAATATCAATTTATGTGTTGAATTAAACAATTTTATTTAAATCACTTTGAAATGTATTTTATGCGGAAACATGGCAGTTTGGGACCGGCAGTGAAACAGATGCGCCCACCGCGAAGTTTAATATTATTTAATTTTATATATTGCAGCTTCCGTCCGTCCGTCCGTCCGGTTGTGCGCTTATAACTCTGCACTGGGTAGGGATATACAGGAGCTTGATAGCTTAAAATGTTTGTCTCAGAAGGTGCAAGTGGTGACTGGTGACTGCCGTTCTAGTGATCGTACTTATAGATTTTTGACTATTTAAACTAGAAAGTTATAGGACTCCGGAGCGGAGTCCGTTTGTAGAATCCACTCCCACTCCGACAGAAATCAGAGTCGTTCCAAAGACTCCGCTTTCGCTAAACCAGAAATTGGAGTTCTTCCGGAGCGATGCCTTCTGGTTGAGCGGAGTCTTTTGAAGGACTCAGATTTCTGTCGGAGCTGAAGCGCAGTCTACAAACGGACTCCGCTCCGACTCCAGGTTTTCAAAGTGACCACTTCGTTGGAAATCAGACACTACGCTCTGATAAAGTCGGAGCGGAGCGGTGCAGCACTAAAGTGAAGTTAACGCCAATAAATTGAAGCTCTCGCGCTATGAGCAAAACAATTTGATTGACGCACCAAAAAAAGGAAAACTACAAGAATACTGTGCGCACAGGACCTGTGGGCATCAGGATAACAAATGACCGAGATAGCCCGTAGGTTATTCTAGAAAACGTTACAAAACCTATTTTTGTTAGTTAGTTTTAAATTAACCATTAAGTAAGTTATTGATACTGACATACGAACATCAGCCACTTAATAACTCTTCGAAAGTAAGGAAAAACTTTATCAGGAGAGTCAGACACTAGCAGTTTAAAGCCTTTTGAATTTATATAAGTCAAATTTCTTATTAGAATTGATATATGAAATACTTTACAAGATTTGGTGTAACAGGTTGGAGCATGTATTGTGAATACAAAAAATCGCATAATTGGCATTGGATATAACAACGTTGATAATGACGGCTTGAATTTCATTTGGGAGGAAGAAAGTGCAACTAAATCATATTACGGTAATACACATTTTGAAAAAATTTCCACTTATTAGTGCAATTCGTATATTAAGATATGATAATTAATGCTGAAATACGTAAAACTATTATTTAGTATTTAACGCAGTCATGAGTGCAGTAGTTGGGAATAAAAAGTCAATTGAAATAGAAAACTTTGAAAAGTGCCGCGTCTACACAACTTTGTTTCCAATTCACACATGTGCTCAATTAATTTCTCAGTGCAGAATGAGTGAGGTAAGCTACCACTAGAAAAAACATCTGGAATACATTATTATTTACTAGTACGACTTTCCCTTAGTTATCTACAAATCTACTTATGAAAGCATTTTGTAATGACAAGAACAGTTACTGTTACTACTAACAAGTGTATGGAAAAGCCAACCCTACATTAAAAACTCTTGTAATAAATAAAGATACCCAGGATATAAAATTAGAAATGTTTTTTGATGATGCACACGGACAAGCCATCAATTATAGATTTGAAAATTAACCACCCATTTTACAGGTCGTATATCTTTCCCACAAGCACCAAGATAATGAATTTTACAGAAAAAAGTACGAAGATTCAACAAAAATCTTACAAAATTCTGTACCAGAAATTAAATTTCGGTAAGTAATTTGTGTAGTTCAGATTTATTCTAAGTACTGTGGAATCATACTTAATATTTTAAACAGGAAATTGGAGCTTCAAAACATTTCCAAGAAATTCGATGACATCAACCATGACATAGAGGAAGGAATACCCAAGTTTGAAACGTATTAAACAAAAACTTTTTAGTTACCATTTTTGAAAATGTATCATATTCATCAACACGTTCTTGTCTATTCATATTGGATTGTCGATCGTGTTTTAAAAATAATACGCTCATTCCCACTTCTGCATAGTAATCAAATCATGTGCAAGGTATTTCATTATTTTATTAATTTAAAGACTAAATGGAGCTGCAGAACCAAGTGTTCCTGCTGATAATAACCGGCATTACTACTTCATGTCTCTTGCATTTCTTTCCGGACAACGTTCAAAAGACCCAGTCACAAAAGTAAGTTGAAGTTATGGGAGTTTTAATTATATTTCAAAACCTAATTTTCGGTCCATTCTTATTAAACCAACATTGATCAAAAAGATTTAGAACTACATAAAATTCATTTCATGGCCAGGTCGGGGCATGTATCGTGGATCAAAATGGAGTTATCGTTGGAACTGGTTACAACACAATGCCACAAGGAATAGATGATGAATTTTCCTGGGAGAAGAAAGTAAAAGACAATTTTGGTAAATACTTGGTAATTTCTTGTAGGTTTAGGTTCTCTAATTCTTGCTCTTTCAGCATAAATTGTATGCTGTTAAAATGGCTCGTAATAGTCGTTCTTATCATAACATGCAATTCACTACTATTAATTGAACACTATACATGATATTGAACAACCAAGTATATAAAAGTTGCATTCTACGCTCCATTAATACCTAAAAATGTGAATTATTATTCTACCATGGTAAATATTTATGGTTACATTCAGATTTTATATTTCAGTTTGCCACGCAGAGTTAAACGCTATAATGTTTTCGAAATCCAGAAACTTGTCAAAATGTACGATGTACGTCACAATGTTCCCATGCAATAACTGTGCAAAGCTGATCATTAAGTGCGGGATTAAAAAGGTATGTATTTGAATTATTATTATTTTAAACATTGACATGTGTCTCATTTCTCGCCGTATTTCAGTTCATCTATTACTCCCATAAAAATAAGAAACACGCATCAGAATTTGAAAAAACATTGGATTTATTCAAAAAGTGTGAAGTGGTGTTCAGGTACAGTGTACATGTATTTTAATACTTAATAATATGTAATAGCTAATAAGTTTCCGTCGCGGCAGTGTTTGTCATACGTACGCTTGAAGCTTCATAATTGAATTAGAGTTTAAACTTGTACCAAAATCATATACAAAGTGTCCCAATGGTAATGCGAATTTTTTGAATTTTGCGGGGAAGCGTCTAAGCATAATTTTTGATTTTGCCTTTATTTTGCTTCCGCGCGAAATTCAAAAAATTCGCATTACCATTGGGACACTCTGTATACATACCGTGACTACCAATTGTCTACTTACTACTAAAATCATTGAATAAAAATTAAAAATTAATATTTGTAATTTTGATTTTCAGTCAGTACACTCCTGAAATGGATTTTGATAGTTATGCACTGGACCCTACCCCGTTCCTACATTAAACATTCACATCGAAATAAACGGATGTTTACTCAGGATTGCCATTTCTCATGATTTATTACTTCATAAGGGTTGTTATAAATACAGGAGCGTCGATTACATATAATCAAAAATTATTGCACGGTAAAGTTATAAAATCCACGGCACAATCTAAAGCCAAAATTTGAAAAACAAAGGTTGAAACCAACCATCTTAAATGCATGTTTGCTACTTTCCGGAACTTTACATTAGTGCACACACTGCAGCCTGCAACCCGAATGTTTTAGCATCACCTACTAGTATAAAAAATAAGTAATGCCAGCCAAACAGCAGATAAACGAAGGCGGGAGAAGTTGCAGTGTGAAGTGCATAGAGGGCAACCTATCCATAGCACTTTTTCACTTCACCGCTCCCGCTCCACTTTTGCATATAAAATATTTACCACGCAGTCTTTCAACTTATTCATTCATCCCGGTTTTAATCTTTTCAGTTTGTTTATACTTAAATTAAATTAAGCTATAATTAGTTAAGCAGACTAGGGAAAGTTTTACTTGAAGTGCGTTGCTCCAGTAAAGTACTTGAAACGAAAGTAGGTACTTACAATTTATTAATTAATTTCTCCTTGCAATTGAATTGAATACTAATTACCATTCTAATACAATATGAAATTGCTGCTAGTAATGTACCTATTATGTGGACTTTTGTGACTATGAAATTGTATCGTAAGTCACAATTTTCGTCTCTGTTTCTAGGTTTAATCAGCACGCACCAGAAAATGCATAGCAAAAGGTTTTCTGCATCATAATTTTCTTTGCCAGCAGAAGTAAAATTCAGAAATACTGACCTAACCACCTCGCTCCTACGTATACTAATTTGAATCTTTGCAAGCTTAAACAATCTTGACATTTTACCACGGTAAGAAACTACCCGATCTGTCGCAAGCCCTAAATAACCAGTAGTAACCTAGACCGTAGCGGCCTGATGAGAAAGAAATGCTCTTTGTGACGAAGAAGATTTATCAAGAAGATTGGATGGAAACCGGCAAAGGAGTTAAATCTAGCTAGCAGCAGAAACTCGGCGAACACAATGGAGAAAGCAGAAAGCTCTTCTGAGACGAGGGCTTAGACATCATGTACACAACACGTAAGTACACATTCGAAGCTGAATTTCAGTGCGGATGATAGAGGACACGAACAGGATCTTTTGACACTGCATTTGCACTAATTATAGTTTCTCGCTCTACTACACTTCTCTAGCTCTACCGCATGATACGTTCAGGCAAGAATAATGATGTATTTATGTAAGGCCGAGTTACCAAGAAAAGTTTGAAGAGAGTGTGTCCATGAACCTGTATATATGTATGTACAATACTGTAATATGAAATTTGAAGTGGGCGTGTGCGGGCGGATGTGGAACGACAGTAAAATCACTTCAATATGTAGAATCACAACAACTCCATTATAAACTTTTTTCAAAGGTTTATAAGGCCTGATACCTTAAAAATTGAGTTTAATGAATTGTTGGTTGTAGGCTTAAGAAGCGACTTGGTTGAACTTCAAAAGAAGAGCATTCATTATTTTCTAGGCTCACGAACGTTGTTCGTTTATGTATTATTGGCAATGAGATACGCGTTTTAAGAAGTTGTTTGAAACGATTTGTTTAAAACCTTTTGACTATCATAGCGCAAGGCATTGGAAATGTGCCAGGAGTGGGGTGATATTGAAATATTACATCTATCCAATTTATTTTACAGAGCGGCAGACACGGAATCGGTAAAAAAACTGACATCTACTCCGAATGGTAGAATGCGCTTTCAAGCGTTGTTTCGAACAGTAATGTGTTAAATTAAATAGATAGGTGTGTGGGATACAAAGCTGCCCATGGTCCGTTTTTGCTTAAGGCTAATAAGCATGATGATATTTGCCATCAAACCCTGTGTACCATGAAACAAAGCGTAAATTAACAAGCCAGCAGATCGCTAGGCCCAGGTCTATGTATATGCATACAGATGCGATACAATGCAGAATTGTTCACTGAATCATTAAATAGCTGAATTTATTCACTTGATAATTTAGATTTAAATTAGTTTGAATTTATGTGCTATTATGAAGGCAGTGATTCCGTGTAGAAGCCATAAACTCTTCATGTTCTGGGTGTTATAGTTATCCCAGGAGTTTCACGGTGCATCCTTTGCTCTTCGGAAACATCATCGTCAAGTGTTCCCTTCCATCTCTGCTAATCTACAGAATCAACAGAATTTTTAAGATATGATCATCCCCGAAATGAATGAATATACAATAATAATAAGAAACTTTAGCTTTAGCTCACCCGCTGCTTTCCACCAAGAACCAAAGTTTGCAACTTCTTCAATCCGATAAAACCTAGCTTTGCTGTTACGTCCGTGACCCATGGACCCAGGCCCTTCATCACGATTGACTGAATTTCTGCACAACATTTCAATTAACATAAATTCTGTAGTTATGTAAAAGTAGAACTTGAATTTGAAAACTTCTTAAAGTCCGAACCTATCATATCTCCAAAGGAATGGCCAGAGATCTCAAATTCCGGATCCTGAAGGTGGAAGTACTTCCCGTAGTCCATTCTCCTAATAGCGGCAACCGTAATCCCGGTCATGCCCGTGTCTGTCACACTCTCCATGTTGAGCTGAAGATGAAGGATTTTCAGTTTCGGATAGTTTCCAAAGATTAGCTGTAGGTCTGAATCTGTAAAACCGGATATCCAAACAAGTAGCAGAACAGTTTGTAACTACGAAAATGCCTTGCCCACATAAATAATTCATAAACTAGTGGATTACCTGTAAAAACAACTTTGGACATCCGGTTGTACTGCTTGTCCGCCATTAGCCCATGCTGTCCCACGAAGTAGTTCAGGGCCGGTCCGTCAATAATATTCAACTCCGTTAATGCCGGAAACTTGTGCGGGAGATACGAAATATTCAGATTCTCAAAGTGATGATTCAAAATGGAAATCGTAAAGGAATTCAGCCTGTCGTAAGTGATCTCGTCCCGATGTGACATGACCTGCTGGAGTCGCACCGTCTCCGCACAGTGGATGCTCACGTTGAGCGTCCGCATGTTCTCCTGATAGAGCTTCGATTCTACAAGCTAAAAGCCAAATTTTTCGATGAGTGACATTTTTAATGGGTGTCAGGTAGCATTACATGGCGATTTTCAAGTCTTCATCACGCGTCTAATGCTCACAGAATCTATCTTCATGCTAAGCTGGCGACTAATACTGAAAATACACTTCACTCATTTCGCCGTGTGTTTTGGGAGGCTTCCATGAATTATGCTTAATGTGACAAGCGATCGGTTCAATTTTTCTCTGCCAATCCGCTAGATGAAGCCATGAAGCAAATCCCCAACGCTTGGCGAAATCGTTCGCAGAAGATTCGAAAATAGTGCAAGTATTCAGCATTATTTCAAACTGACCTTAATAACATGTGGTACAGCAAAGTCCCCTTCCAAATCCGTAATGTGAACTCCAAAGTCGTAGTAGCAAGTCGGAAGGAGCGGCTTGAGGCTCTCGAGTCTCTGGCCGTATACCGGGCGCATCACAATGGTTCGAAGACACAGATATTGTAAAAGTTCCAACTTTGTAATAAACGGAATAAATTCCTTCTCAACCAAATTATGGCTCAGCCAGAGGAACGAAAAATCCAAGGTAAGATGCGTCAAGGCTCTTAAATTCCCATTAGTATTAGTCTGGTTCAAATACTCAATACTTGAACCAACGAATTGGTCAAAAGACGCCGTGGCCGCATTCTCATTGGTACACCGAATCGTGAGTTTCTTCAAAGATCCGCCAGAATATAGTAACAACTCTCCAGTTGCAATCCAGAAATGAACTGC
>JAQFXY010001488.1:0-10352 GCA_034693865.1 Ceratophysella sigillata | reverse complement strand
ATATAAATTCCTTTATTCAGGCTTACACGTGATAAATTTATATATATATATATATATATAAATTTATATATATATATATATATATATTTGTACATATCCTAGAGGCATATAGATAAATTGTTCAGAATGGTTTCGGGAAAAACGTTTTATATTTGTTTAGCCAAATGGATCTCAAAGTCATGGCCACCGACCCTTAAGCCAAGTGCAATCTGCATTCAACCCTGCTGGTCCTGGTTTTGGTGAAGACTAGAAAATGGAAGAAAATTTAGCATAAGTAATATTCGTAGAATGTCTTGTATTAAATATCTTGTTATTCCAATTAACCCCAGAGCAATTACAGTTGAGTCATGTCAAGAAAAACTAATCTTCTCTTTATTAAAACATTTGTATGAATATGTATGTGGGCTTTTAATGAGAAGATAAGATATGATCATCATAACTCGTCCCAACTCTCCCATACTCTTAACTACAGCCTCATCTTGTTATTCCTGTTCCTTCAGCTTCCCCAGGCCTAAGCTTAACCCCACAACTATTCCTCATTCAAAAAGCTATTCCGAATTCATTTAACCAGAACGGCGAAAGCGTTTCTCCAACAAAAGTCATCCAAAATTTCAGTTCTTTCCCGATGTCCTCAAATTGCAAATAATGGTCAGGTTGCCTTCACTTAGATTTGATATTATCGCGTCATTTGGTTAAATTCCTAACAGCAAAGTTAAGTTAGGTTTGCTGAAGCTATTTTGTTATAAAAACTTATTCGAAGGAGCCTTTCCGAGACAAGTTTCTTGTATGTTCACTTGTATGTGACTATTCGTGTATTGATGATGTGATTAATTCGTGCGTTTAATACTTACAATATGTACGAACGTTCTTAATAACCTGGCTCCAGGGTTAAATAAAAAACTAAAAAATGAAAAAAAAAAACGACCAGAACGTAAATTCCATTGATATTTGATATTTTGTAATTACCCATTTAACCTGGTATGTACCATTACCTGATGGCATATCATAACCATAACCATAACCCCGCTAGATCTTATAAAAACAACGTTCAGTTGTTCCCGTAAATTTTGTATAACCTAATCTAACCTTGTTTTTTAAAATGTTTTTGCGGTTATGACGTGTTTCTGTACGTACACGCGCTTTTCCAAACGTCGACACTGAAATTTGTTCCCGATAATGAACACTAAAAGTTCAACATTTTCCATTTTCGCAGTAACGTACTTCCAGCACAAAATACCTAGGCCCGTCACTCCGATTTTAATAGAATGATATTATGTATGCGATTGCGATGTAATTCGAATGAAGAAATGAAAGCCGTTGATGCCTGTCTCGAGATCTCAAAGTCCTCTCCGTGTGCTGGCGGAATTACAATAATATTTAAAGCGGAAAAGGATTATTCGGCGTATACAGATATTCGTCCTATTGAGCAAAATCAGAGGCGACTGAAGTTGATCCGAAGTCCAATTGAATTGAAGAAATTGGATGTGACGACGGTGAGAGGGTGAAGTGATGCACTATTCTTGTTGGAGCATAAAATCTTTATTTCCATATCCAGTTTCCACGTCTGATGATTATCAGCCCAATGGTATTAGTATCAAGTATTTAGACTGTCGGCATTTCCTTTACTACTTCAACTTCAAACTCTGGATTGTGAGATTGACGGAAAGGATTAAATCCTTTGAAGCGTTTACGGCTAAAGACCCCCAACCGTTCCTCCAAATTATGATATTTTTTCTCTACACTCTCAGCAGGAAAGTGGTATGATTGGATGATTAACTAATAATATTAACCTTTACCGAACACAGTCGCCCTGTCAGAATAACATCAGAACGGATTTCGAATATAAACATACGGGATAGGCTATAGGATTGGGAACCACAGCGCTTTCCAACTTGGCGAACGCTCCCAATTCAAATTCAACATTAAATTATAGAGTTTTGTAAATCTGGAATTTAGGACGCTCTTTAAGAAATGTTTAATAAATAAATTGTAATAAAATTCAGGTTAACTATTTAGACAGTTACTTGTATTTGGGTGAAAATTTGGTTTTACATATAAAATTCAACGCAAAAAGCTTGACTGGCAAAAGTTCGATCTCCAAAACTTCTCTTGAATAAGTTTTTCTGATTGAAATACCTTGGATAAACCTAACCTAACTTTGCTATTACAAATATCTAATGCCACGATATTTAACCACGCCTAAAGTACCTGAACGTATTCCAACCTCAATCTGCAGTTTGAAGTCCAATGATAAAAATAAAATTTTCGAAGGAATTCCTTCCATGGTAATTTTTTGCGAGGAAATTTAAACCAAAAAGTAACTCAAAATTGACAGATTTTCATATCAGCTTCCGCTGGAACCAAAATACGTTAGTGAAAATGCATGTAAACGAGCTCAGTTCGGCGTTCTGTGTCATAACAATGGCAAACTCGGCCCAACTACTTAGCTGTGTTCAGCTCTGTAATTGTGTGTTGTAGGTATGCTGAGCTGAGTTGGATGCTGTCCATTTTTATTTTCTCACTCTTTCATCCAGATTTTACGACTTAATCGTCAGTTTCTGACATGCGTTGAGAAAGATTAAAAAGCGGTACTCTCTCTAGGATTATTTTCCTAAATCCTGATGATCTCTTGCGGTGCTCAACAAGATTTTCCTGTTCCGTTCAATATGATTTTCCCGAGCTGATGTAAAAAAAAAACTAGAATTATACCTGCTTTCGCTTTCACAAAGAAATTGAACTACAGGAGAGCCTAACCTAGTCCAGCGCATCGTCTCGTCCACCCAGACATTTGTCGAAGTTGGCTACAGTGAAGAAAATCCTTCGAATCAGAATAATTAGACCTCTTGAGCGTATGAATTTTTTCCCCATTGTGCATGTATTTATTGTTTCATGAATCCGAAAGTTCGTGTCTGAAATATCCGATAATTAGCCTAACCTCTTGTGCACATTACTTCTCTTTCACAAACCTCTTCAGCTTTGGCACAGACTCAAAGTCGTTCGTCATCCTGTTCTGTTCTTCATGGAAAAGCGGATTTTAATAGAGGGTATTAGGAGGATGTGAACAAATTATCCGCTTGTAGTCAACTACGCTCTGTAGCTTCATTGTAATTACTTGTACAATTTATGCAGGGGTGTTGTCGGGTGAGAAGACGTATTTATATTGTTCATCTTCTTCTGCTGGCCCGTCGTCGTTTTTTCTGGTAATTTTTTTATTAAAACTAAATTGAATTTATGACTTTACCTCTCGGCTACATTATTCTGTGTTGATGGTTTATTACTTTAATTGAATTTCTTTCCGAATAACACATTAGCATTACATTAGCGAAGCGGATCTGAATAACTCATCTATTACGTCAGCATAATTAAGCTCTCTCCTTTAATATCAAATCTATGAATTTTGATTATTAATTAAACATGGAATGCTATGGCAAGCCTACAATGGGGCTCACAGCGTGTACATGCCAGGAATTTTGTGGTTTTGCAATTTGCAATCTCTAGAATTTACATTCAACGGTCAGTTCAGTACTGGCCTCATTTACAAGTCCTGTGTTATACGTTTTTCGTGAATATAAATCCGGCATGCTAGATGGCTTCATTTCTTTGTATTACACCTGGTATTACATGTCCAAAATAATCAACAAACAGGCTTCCTGATTAGGATCTACGAAGAAAGTACCAACACATGGCTCGCTTAAATTAATAAAAAGTAATGCAATTGTCCAACGCATGACTGATCACAATTCCAATAACTCCCAACTGAACTGACCAGCGAATCTGACATTGGAAGCCGTGAAATACGTTCCGCCATGCCAAGCCAAAAGGCATGTTAGCTGTGAACACCAACGTACTGCGGATAAGGTTAAACAAAATCCTTAAAACCCAATTACAAGTAAAGTACCTCAAAAAGCCCTGCTCAACACTAAAAATACTTTGAGTTAATTCAGCAAAAACTAATTGACGTCAAAGGAGTCGCTAATGAGTTTGGGGCCGGTCTCTCCAATTTCAAATGACAATGTTTTCCCAACAAGGCTGACATTCTCCCTTCTTGAGGGTAAAGATGAAAAATGTCTTATTTTAACAAACCCTGTTATGTCCCAATGTTGATTCAAGTTCGACAAGAGCAAAAGGAAGCAAAAGGAAGACAGAGACGCACAAAAAATTGGAGAAAACCTCTAATTGCTTTCGTGTCAAATGATTTCCCCGGCCCATGTGCAAGACGAGAGAAGGACAATTCACCGGCGCCTCTGGGATTAAGCAAACTTGGTTGTGACTGTAATTATTTAACGCTCATTGTCATAATCATAATTATTGGATATTGTCGTTCTTCAATTGAGCACGCATCGCAAAAATACAATACATAGCGAGAGCGCTAATTAGACAAATTAAAATTAAACTAGACCGTAAAAAATATTCGAGATGAGCCTGAGAAGCCATCGGTTTTTCGAATTCCTTGAAAATATTTTTCTGCTAATTGCGATGACCATAGTACGTAAGAATGAAAATTTTAATTAACGATTTAAATATTGAAATAACGCGTTTTTTAAATTAAAGAGTCTGTAAACCGAATTGTGGCCTACCCATGAAAAAGCCCAGTAAACGCCCCTGGAAGAAGAACCATCTCAGTTGTATGTCGTTGGTCTTCAACTCTGGCTCAAAATATTTTGGTTACCTCGAGAGGAAAAGTCATTAGTGTTCCGAATTCTTCACATTCTCGAGCCTCTATTAGGAAACCCAGTCTTCCGTCTCGGATTCTTTCTAAAGCGTAGAAGGCGCTCAAAACGTGCTCCTTTGCTCTTATTACTCACTCATGTCATGAGAGACGCGTATTTTTGTTTCACACGGACAAAAAAAAGAAAATATTGTCTTTAGCTTGTCCTCTTCGTGACACTTTTTCCTAAATTATGGATTAAGGAAAGAGAGAAAGGGGTGTCTTCTGCTCAGCACTTAAATTCCAATCCAAACTACAACTTCGCCTATACAAAAAACCACGTTTCTTTACGTTCGTTTGTATTTAGCCAAATGGTAGGTAGATAGACGCAGTTTAAGTGCATGAACTATTCATAGAGCGTGGCGCAAATGAAATTGCTTATTTTGCAAGTGGTTTTGCAGTAGTAATTACAATTTGATTGTGTTATCGGTATTTTGTAAGCATTTCCTAATATTTTACTTGAAAAGGTTGAAAATATCCTACCGTGAAATTACATTTAATATTAAACTATATCTTACGTCACACGAATATATCTCTTATAGAAATCTCCGCACTTGACTGGACATCGACCAAACCCAATTCTTGATCGATTGGTTTCGAACTTGTGTAAAGGCTATTTTATTCAAAATTATGCACAGTTAGGCTATACTGTTTACACATAAAATTCCATAGACAATATCAACGAAGTACATTAGAGCTATTACGTTGAAAGCTTAACTAGCGAATCCATACAAGGTTAATTAGAAATAGAATACTCAGTTTCATTTTCAGTGTGTGTATATTCTTGTGTTTGTTGCGCTAAAAACGGATTCTTAACTGAATTTCAATTTCAATTTTGAGGAAAACGACAGTGTTTAACCGTCGTTAGGTAAGATCTGCTTTTCCTGTTAAAAATTCTTATTTCGATTTTCCTATGCAAGTTTCAACTGTAGGTTCCACTAATGACCAAATTTTCTGTACAAAATTGTCTTATGGTTGAATAAATAAACAAATAAAAATAATGAACGGGCAACTTGCTAGATACCTTATATGCAACTGCCTACTGCATCTCGGTTCAACGTAACAACGGAAGGGAAGAGATGGGTGTAGGGATAAGGATAAGGGCCAATATGCCTGAGCGTAAGAATCCGTATTTGACGGCTGGAATACGGTGCTGGAACTGCACGGCCCATTTAGTTTGGTGGTGGTGCTTGGTGGATTTATATTATTATCTGACGGACTCATTTTCCAAACGCATCCAACCATTTAAAAACTACAGATAGTTAACGTTACTATGTACACATTTGTAGATGTAATTGAGATCATCCGCGTCTTGCGGAGGCGCGATTTCAAACCATCTGCCTCCATTGGAATTCATTATATGTACGTACACTCCCACCCTTAGGATCTGGCCATATCTGCTTTTTGTGTCCCTTCACCAAGTTTCTTAGCTCTTGACCTGTTGACACCCAGTTCTTGGATAATGATACAAGTTCTTGTCACTTCATCCTTAATTGGGAAATGAACAATTAGCAGCTTACACAAAATTCATTCTCGTTTTCTTGCGTTGTATGGAGTTAAAAAATTATAATTAACGCATAATTTACCTATTTTACCACGTAAGGCTTACAAGGTATTTGTATTTTGGCTTAACCTATACTTTTGGATACATTGTATGGTATGGAATATGCTGCCGTTTTTAAAAAAACAAATAATATGGATACATGGGGGAATATGATGAAAGTTGTGTTTTGAGCAGGTAAATACGCATTTAGAGCAACCCCACAGATAAAGAGCAGGGTTTAGGGTCTTCGGTCATCAGATTGTTTTTGAAATTAATATTGATTAGATTTATAGTTAGTAACTGGTTAAGACCCGCTTCAATCCTAATTTTTTTAAGGGATTCTCAGTTACCCCACTCTCTGTTGTGACAAAGTTGTTCCCAAGTCAAATTACGAAATTCGTTTTGTCAGAATAAGTGAGCAGAATGTTTCAGGAGCAGAATCAAAACCTTCTTTAGACAGAGTCAGGCATACACCATGGAATGATAAAGCTTGTTATATTTTAGGATATCGGAAATACGGGCGGGTGTTCATCAAAATATATGTGACATTAACGTTATTTGTGGTAATGCATATAATTTACCAACTCGCTGCTGTATGTACCTCAGCCAAATTACAACGATTTTCGTTAACAAGAGTGAAAGAGGTGTCATAGGAATACCGATGTGTCTATAAAGACTTGGCCACTTAGCTTCCATGTATGTGCATCTGATACAGGAGCACTTATGCCACTTCATCCTGGAATTAGGAATTAGAACTAGCCCCGTTGCTTCTCAAAGAGTAATTAAGAAGCTGAAACTGAACAAGGCAAGAAAGTGTGGAGCTAACAAAGACTGCCTTCATTTACAGAACCAATTATAAGGGGCACATCGGCTACACCCCAAATCGTTTCAAGCTCAATTATTTTCTAATGGAAGAAATGAACTAGATGCATAAGAGTAGCTATTATGTCTTTTGTTCCGCCACTTTACTCAAGTGTTTGTCGGTGGGACTACAGAAAGTGGCAGCGGGCAGTTTAGAGTTATTAGAGGAAAGGAAGCCGAGAAAATGACATAATGAACTACGACTTACTTTGCCCAGCTTAATTCTTTATGAGTCCGTAATGAGTTTTCATTAGGTTGTGCTCGGTTGTCGATAAGAAACTCCTGTTCTCCACACAATTACGAAATGATGTCCAGAGTTAATTACTCTTTTCTGGGTGTCGAAAGTTGGAAGCACAATTATTAATTCAATATTGAAAATGAGTTGTCTACAATCTAAACTCTTCAAATGAGAATTTCACCTACTGCGCCTTTAATCCTCTGTATTTTAAGTTTTAAGGTCTTAAGAGTTTACCACACCCTGCTCAATGATATTCCATTTGGAGTAAAATATTAAATTGCATTTAAACATGATGGCAATGGTCTACAAGAAGGCTCACAACGAGTGGACCGGCCTATAAATAAAACTATGATTATGATTAACGAACCGCACTAGCCATATTTCAGTCGCTATCGTTTCAATGATCAAGTATCTTTGAGAATTTTGGCAAGTGACATCGCAATTGAGCTAAAGGGACTAGGTAATCGCTATGGAAACCATGTAATTGGCAAGCAACGCATATAAGATCCTGATTAATAAATTGATCTTTCAGATACGTTTACGTTACATGATTTTTAAGCCCGTTACTGTGCTTGTCATGTCATAGGTTTAAAATATTTAAGTTTATTTAAGGATTCATTCCTGCTGCATCTTTCCCCTTGAAGCGTAAGGTTGTTTACCAAACTTTTAAAAAACCGGGCACATTGTAGTACGCGAAATTGGTGACGTCATAGTAGTGTAAATAAATGTCATTAACTCTATAGCATATGTAAAAGTAGCAATATACGCCTAATTTGTTTGGAGCACGTTTCATGAATTCAATATGCACTGGATAATGTCTTCCTATTAGCTAATGCTACACGCCAGTGTTACAATTTTCCAAACCGAAGTGTCGTTCATAATTACTTATTTTTTGTACGCATAAC
Organism: Ceratophysella sigillata; assembly: GCA_034693865.1. NCBI lineage: Eukaryota > Metazoa > Arthropoda > Collembola > Poduromorpha > Hypogastruridae > Ceratophysella > Ceratophysella sigillata. Next base: position 2,097 of record JAQFXY010001488.1, on the reverse strand, counting down.
TAAATATTGTTAAACACTATTATTGTACAAGGCACAGTGCTTTGGCTGAGTTTTCCAAAGCGAGAGTACACGTTCGGAAGGATGCCGAGTGAACTAATGAGCTGTCTAACTACTTCCGTTTACATAAGCATCATTAGGAGCAACCCGAGTCAAAGTCAACTGCATCTCCCGGCCTAAGCCCTGCACACGGCTTTTGATTGATTGATTACACAGATGCTCATTCATTCACACATTTTTAACGCGTACGCTGGGACCAAACTTAAGAGACGTGCACATTATAAGTAATGCTGCAAAGCCGAGGCAACTTAATCCACTCCAAAGAACTGTAACCCTTTCGACGTCAATTGAGCACCGTGCTATTATTAAGGCGCGCTGAAATATGGTCTAGACAGTACCTTGGCTACGTTCATAACTGGTGTTTGTGGATTCTAAAAGCTAATAGCAACTCATGAATCAGTGCCAAGCACTGACCCTAGGAATAATGAATACGATACGTGTCTTTACATAAAATATAAGGCATACTTTCTTCGTTGGTATTTTGGCAAACTAATTTTATTAACCGTGACTTTTTGGCAAATGGAAAAACGTAAAAAGTAGCTTAAAAGTGGTGTTTGCAAAAGTCGCCTTAAAAAAAAATTTTTTTTGTTTTTCCGTTTGCCAAAAGTCGTTTTGCCAACTAGACCGTTTACCGATGAATCCTGGTATAATTGTCTATTATAGCAATTATTGTATTTGTTATATCTGTATATGATTTAGTTCAATATTCATTTCTGTTTGATTTAGTCTGACAGACGTTATGTTTTATCTGGAAACTTAGGGTTGTTTACCAAACTTCAAAGCCGGGAAAACAGGCAGACGCAGCTGGACATCTATGGATTATGCTTGATTGGCAGCATAATTAGGTTAATAGGATACAAAACGCTACTACGGCATGGTATACAATTGACGGTGCGGAATTGACAGTATTTAACTATCCCGGGCCCAATTGACGTGGAACCATGAAACCAAACTGTGCCTTACTTTTGTAATTTAACCCAAGTCAGTTTCTAAGAGAAGAGGCCTGCGTCCAATTTAGAAAGATTTACGTTTGCTTGGTGTAATAATGAATGGTAATTCTTGGTGGGAATCAATGACTCATTTAGTTTTCCCAAGAAGAAAATTAATTACACTCCCTAATGAGAAATTAGGAGAGAGACAAAGTGAAAACAATCTCCCTTGAAAAGCCTCGCTTTCCCTTCTTTAGTCAGACTCGATTTGCATTTTGCATCAAAGCATTCTTCATGGACGCACTTCGCGTCTGCTCCCGAGAAACTATGAACAAAAGCCTAATAGTCCTGCACAGATAAGAGTAGAGCTCAAGGTGCAGGCAATATCACCTAAACGGAACACGCCAAGGAGTATCCAGCGAAATATTTCTAGTACGTATTTCTACATTATATTACATTGCAATGTACCAAACTTGTACGTTTATATTTTAACATTTTGGAGCTTACATCTTTGACGAAAAATGATTTTCTGTTTGTTTGGTTTTACCGATCAAAAGTCAATACAGCTGAGATTGGATTTACAATCTATTTCAAACTAATAGGCTTATTCTCGGATCATAAGGAATTATTTGCAAAACATGCTCATACTTGGCTGTGATCTGTGATGATTACTATTTTGTATGGGGATTTAGTGTGCTAGTTAACAGTCGGAATTTCTAAATGAGCTAAATTTTGGGTATTTAAATGATAAAATTGAATATATCAAAATAATGAGATCAGGAAGGCTAATCCAGGATTGTCGGTAGTTAATATATAATATATAATACATATATTCGTTTAGGCAATGTGTGGTAATAAATGGGCATTTCCGTGTACGAAATATACAGTATTGGGAATCTATTCTATATTTTGCAGTTTCCGTCCGTCCGTTCGTCCGTCCGTCCGTTCCCGGTTAACTCTGCACTGGGAGGGGGTACGGGGGAGGTTGAGGGCTTCAAATGTTCGCCCTGACTCGGGACGCTTAATGAAGTATCGGTGACCCTGTGACCCTTAAGTGACCCAAAAACAAAAAAAAATTGCCTTTTTTGGCAACTTTTTGCTAATTTTGCAA
>JAQFXY010001487.1:0-10355 GCA_034693865.1 Ceratophysella sigillata | reverse complement strand
AGAAAAATTGTTGAAGCAAAAGTAGTATATCTCGATGAAGGTCATAACGTTTGTCCGGGGATTTTCTTCATCACAGATTAAATATGTACTTACTTACCTTGTACTAATATCAAAACTGGTGATTGCCGTGTTAATTTACTTAATATTCCCTATATAGGATGAATGCTCACCAGCTGTGTTTGAAGATCTAAAGGGCCCAACTCCCTTGTCCTCGACGAGACTACTAAGTCATCTATGTGTGGATTTAAAAAAGTAAATAGTAGAGGGCTCTGAAGATCCTACTCTCCTACTTTCAGTAAACTATTCATCCGTCCTAGCTAAGGTTCCAAATGCCGTTGTACAAGCGTAAGGCTTTTCTCACGGGGCCTACTCCCAAGGACCTTCGACCAGAGGAGGAAATCTTCTATTTGAAGCTTACGAATGAAATATTTCGGGATTACGAGTAAGTATTGTGGAGGATAATGATTACGTGTTACTCTAAACCTATTTCCGTTTTGTAAATACTACTAGGAACTAAATGTTTTTTTTTTTGTTTCAGTGAATATTTCCAACGAGTCATATTGTGTAATTCGTTAGTTTGGGCTTGTTCTCTTACTGGGAAGATCAACCTGACTTATGAAGAAGCTCTTGATAGCGAGAAACAGGCTAGGAAATTACTCAATGGATTTCCTCGATCGGTAACTAATTACGCTTAAATTATGCCTTTTAAAATTCATAATATAAGAAGCACAATGACGCAAATCAAATGGCTATGATTTCTTACTGATATTACCTCACATTCGTCACTACCTCTGAGTGCACTATCTTCTTATTCCGATTCAAACGTTGATTTGAAATATGTCCGGAAGTTGGGATTCAGGGTTAATACTTAATACTCCAGTACATAAACATGAAAACTTTTGTAATGCCTTGATTTAGCTGAAAACCGCGCTGTTGTTTCTCACCAACCAAACACAACGAGGAAAGGTATTGGATGTCTGCGAAGACTTGTTCTCCTATGCTAGAGAGCATTATTTCGTGGGTGAAGAAGTTTATGGAGTTATTGGCAATATGTGGTTAGTCTTTAATAACTGTGCTTGGATTTTCATGTAACGCACAAAACTTAATTTGCCTTCAATTTCTATTGTATATTTCTATTTTTTAGGTGTCGTTCTCGTGTTGTCCACATAATACCTCCAACAGAAAAGGATATCGAATTGTATAAGGCGGAGCAGATGGAAAAAGGAGAGCTAGAGAAGAATGACTACCTCAAGTAAGATTTAGTTATATAAACTGTAAACTTGGTCGCTTAGCTTTGCTAATAAATTGTCATCCCATCCTAAGGTTTGCCTTGAAAGATGGTTTAAGTAGGTATGTTTTTTATATTTCAATTAAAAACATCTTTGATTTTGGTTGTCTTACAGAGATGACAGTTGGGGTCCTCCGCCAGACCTTTTTCGCTATGAGGTAGAAGAAACTGACCCTGACAATCCAGCCGCTAAAGAAGTTCATGTTCTGGAGTCGATTGATGTGAAACGATCGAAAACGATGATTACCAGAGACAAGTGCAAAGTCTTTATCAAGTTGTGCACATATTACTCCGATAAGGACCGAGCTTGGCGCGTCAAAGTGAGTTACATGTTATATTGTATGTATGTAGGTAGGCGAATCTGAGGGGTAAAATAGCGGACGCGAAAAACATAGTTGTGCGCGACTTAGGTGAGCTCACCGCCGGTTGAGTTGTGTGTCACAACGCTCCATGGATTCATGTCCGGTTTGTTAAATAAACTAGGTATCAATACTTGCGTTTTTTAAACTGCAATTGAGCAATAACGTAACTTTATTATGTTTTCAACGAATTTCGGTTAGTCTGGTCGTAATTTGGAAAAAACCTGATTTCTCATGCAAAGTGTGTTAAGGTGTCAGTGAAACGTCACGAAATCTATATAGACACAAGCACCCACTCCTCTTCCCAACACTTTTCTCTCTGCTATACGCTCTATTACCAAACCCTGACAAGAACGATCGAAAATGAACTTCTACATTGAATTGCTTTTGTAAATAAGCGGTAAGACATTGAATTACTTTTGTAAGCGGTAAGTTGCCGGCACATCACATACCGTACTTTCGAGATTGGGATTCCACTGTCCATAGTAACAGTAGAAGTACGGTAAGTTTTCAATGTTCTCAAGACATACAATGTACTGTACAGATCTTACCTAGCTCGCTGTTGCAGATTGCAGAGTTGTGTTCTACTATGGTATATCCATAAGTAGAATGTCCAGTTAGGCCACCAATTTAGTGCATTCCAGAATTAGCTATGCTGGCTACTACCGCATGACACAACTCTACATCTATAAGGTATATTATTATATTATGCATACAATTGGGGATTAGAATCCTCAATTGCATTTAAAACATACAAGCGGAGGTGACACACAACTCAACCGGCAGTGAGCTCACGTAAGCCGTGCACAACTATATATTTTCGTGTCAGCTATTTTACCCCTGACACTCTTCTACATTCTACATACATACAGTGCAAGTAACATATTTCTTCAATTAGAATTTTCATGTTTTGTCTATCTTGACAGGATGACATTTGGAAAACATGCTCACTGGACTCGGTACAGTTTACTGATATCTTCGTGGGCAGGTGTCCAACATTTGAATCATCCCTTGGGCCAGTAAGCTCCTCTTCATCCAAAAGGTCCGCTTCTGGTTCCGGTTCCAGAACAGCTACATCCAAAGCTGAAAGCAAGAGCGAAGGAGAAGCTAAGGTGAAGAAGAAGCGTAATAGGTCAAAATCTACTACCAATTCTCCTAGTGAATCAGCAAAGAATAATCGCTCAAAAAATACTGAAAATCAAGAGGGGAAGAGCTCGAAGAAGAAGAGAGTTCCGAAATCAAAATCCGAAGTCGATGGATCCAAAAAGAAACGCGGCGAATCGAAACCAAACAAGTGAGCTAGTAACTAGATAACAGTAGTAGAAACATATTGTGATACTGCCCTATTCTTATGTCTCATTGGATTTGTATGTATTGTTTAGGCAAAAAGATGAAAAGGAATTAACACCTCAAGAAATTAAGCAAATCGAATATGAGAAAAAAGTGAAGGATCGAGAAATGGCTAAGGAGCAGAAAAAGCTGGTTGTTGATTTTAAGAAACTTTGGTTTAAACCAAAGGAAGATCTTGAAGTCGAAGATTTGAAGGTATGACCCTCGTATTGACTGGATAAATTACACATTAACTAAAGAATTTAAACAATGATGCACAGCTAGCATATTTGTTGACAAGTAAATGATATTTAGCTTTCGTCACTACCTCTGAGTTCAAACCTACAAACACAAATTAATTTGGCCAATAGCAATGGGACTCAACAAGATAACATGATCAAATTCATTTGTTTTACCATAGGACATTCCCGCTCCGGATCCAATCTCCTGCAAAATTCCCAACCATTTATTTGGAGATTTCATGATGATCATTGAATACTTTAGCTGTTATTCGAGTTTATTGAAAGTACGGGATTGCTTCCCCAATGGTCTTGGCTTTGATATGATGGAGCGAGCACTTGTTAAAAGTGAAATAGCTGGTAATTCATGCGAAAATAAAGAAACCAATGTTACAAGAGATGTTTGTACAAATGATTGTTTAATTTTGGGTAGGTCCGCTAAGCGATATTTTACAGCTTTTGTTGCGAGCTATTTTTCGCCTGCAAGAAAGCGAAGATGCGGAAATAGCACAGGACGAAAAAGCAGCCGTTGGTGAGATTTAGGATATATTCTATTAACCAGCCGTAAGGAGTACGGACGCTTGGAGTTATGTTAAAATATTCACTCCAGCTTTATTAATGCATTTTTCTAAATCTTAGAATTACAGATCGACGAAACCGTTGAAGATGTATCTGCTGCTGAAGCTATACAACAAGCAACTGCTGCAGCAACGTGGTCCCTGATGTATCAAAACACATCACTTCATAAATTAACTTTGGATCACCTGTGTTTAACAGAAGTGCTTCGGCTTCATCTTCTGGTTTCCGGAGCCCGAGTGAGCGAAAAAGACGTTAAGTGGAGGTACGCTCCTCAAAGCATTTGATTTTGCGCTCATGGTTATATATTACTGTACCATTGCATTTCAATTTTACTTGCTTTACGCCAAATGCAGATATCAAATGCGTGGTGGGTATACCAGCCACGATGATCCCGGTCTCCAGCTGCGACTGGAAGAGCCTCAAATTCTGAAAACTCTTTCTCAAGGAACTGTGTTTGATCTTACCGTAACTGAGAAGATAAAGCTTATTCAATGCTTAATAAATCAAATCATGACATATGTGTCCGTCCGAGATACCGTTGAAGAAAGCTTTGAACAATTTAAACAAGCTCGATATAGTTTACGGTCTTTGCAAGCGGCTGAAAAACGCAAAGAAGCAGAGGATCATATTTGGAGGTAAAGATTTGGGATTCTAATCGTATAATGCTTGATTCATAATTCATGTTCAAAGTGTCACGTGATATTCAATGTGCTTTTGAACCCATGACTTCTTCAGACATAAGCTGAAGGCTGACAGAGCTGTACCAGATCCAAACTTCATGAAAACTGCTGCAGTTCAAGCCTCGGTAGAGGATGAGTCGGGTTTGGACAAAAAAATAGTCTCTGACGAAAAGACGTCCTGTGAAACCATACAAAAACCTCAGCTCACGGACGAGCAAATTGAGACACAGCTCCTGAAACGAGATAAAGAAACCGCCAAGAGAAAGCAGCAGTTCGAGTGGAAAGCAGCAGAATACACGGACATTGTCAACAAACATGAACGAAAGCTCGGTGTACATCCTATTGGTCGTGATCGAGCGTACAGAAGGTATTGGATATTTACGTCACTACCCGGACTTTTTGTTGAACACGATGATGACACCGTTGGAAGCTGCCTGCCAACACCAACGCCATATATTTCCGAAGTGAATTTGGAAGATATGACATTCATAAAGGATAACTTTGAGAAGGTAGCAAGGGATTTTCATTTTGAATAATATTGGGTGTGTCAATATTATTATATATATATATAGATACTTATTGTTTCGGTTCTGTCTTGAAACTTGCAGCTAAAACAACAGAAGCAAGAAGGAAGTGATAAGGAAAATTCGTCTGGTGGTGTTCCCAAGAAAGTTGTAAAGAAGAAGTCGATATCCACTCCTTCAAAACAAGATAAGGAATCAAGGCCTGAAGTATTTGGAATATGTACTGGAGACAAAGACTCATGTCCTGTTCACTGTAGTTACTTACCTCGTCCGAAGTGGTATTTCTATTGGAACGTGGAGCAACTAGACGCTCTCATTGCGGGCTTAACCACTCGTGGACTTCGGGAGAAGGAATTGAGAAATGTGCTTTTAGAAGAGAAGAGTGGTATCGCAAATCTCATTCAGAAGTGTCCGGTTCTCAAGTTGAATACCGAGAAAAAGTATCCAGAGGCTGTAGCACAAGCCGCTGATAGAAAATCGCAAAGGGTTAATCAAGGAACCTCCAAGCACAGTCTTGATCCCAATCTAAACTTTCCAGCCGGTACTTCTATTGAAACCATTTTAGAGTTGCAATTACGAGACTTGATTTTAGAAACTGAGGATAAAATTTTTCTTGGAGCCCTTGGTTCACTGAAGGTAAGTTGTATAACTGGTGAAATAGCTCTGATTCTAAATCGTAGTGTTGACTATGATTAAAATATACTATTTCTCAACGAATCGTAGATTGATGAGAGATCAGTTTGGAGGAAGGCTATTGAATCCCGCAGTTACGACAAGCAGACTTCTGATCTTCGATGGGGGGAATCCAAGACGTTGTCTTCATCAACCAAGACAAGTGGTTCAACAACTCCAGTGGAAGCAGGTAGCGTGGCATATTTCATTCCCAATCCAGAAGTTTGTTAAGATTTGTCTTTGTGTATGTACTTCTGGTAACTAATCCTACGTGTTACGTTGTACTGTCGTACTAGGTCCCTCTTCTCGGGCGAACAAATCAAAAGATGAAGATGAAATGTCAAGTGAGGGATCCAGCAGCCGCTCATCGAACTCTAAGGACGAAATTATTTGTAATCCTGTAATTAGGGATCTCGGAAGTGCCATCCTTCAACTCGAGCAAAGCTTAGAACCAAAATTTTTGAAACGTCCTCTTGGAAGTAATTTAACTATAGTACTCAACGCAAATTGCTTCAAGGTTTGAATTTTGTGTTTAATGTTGATATATTGTATTCGATGTTGCAGTCGACAAAGAAGATCCAGATAAGAAGAAACGATCAAGCGGAAAGTCAGGAGATAATGATTCGAATATTATCAAGGCGAAGTGGCTTTTGGGTTCTGCTCGAGAGAGATGGGAAACTTCCCTAATGAAGTCCACAAGTTTCCCTCAACTGTTCATGCATTTATTCACATTGGGTAGGAATATTTATGTACATTTTTCGCTTCCGAAATTATCCTATATTCCGATCCTGTTCTGATGTTCTTTTGTATTGATAATTAATTTTATATATATTTTCGCAGACAATAGTATTGAGTGGACTCGATCAGTATTAAATGCTCGTTGCCGACTGTGTCGCCGAAAGGGAGATGCAGAAAATATGCTACTCTGTGATGGTTGTAATAAGGGTCACCATGTGTACTGTCTAAAACCAGCACTGGAGGTTGGTTTATTCGCATTAACACACAAGGAAACCCCTGCGTGAACATAATAATAAGTGCGATTTTTTAAACATTTAAATGCAGGTGATCCCGAAAGGAGAATGGTTCTGTTTGGACTGTAAACCTCCGGAGCTTCTTCCTAGAACTGCCCGAAACGGCCGAAAAGTATTTCCCTCTGAAGAAGAATTTGAAGAAGGCTCAGCTAGCGGGGAAGAAAACTATGGCAGTGAAAACAATTCTGAAGATGATGATGACGATGGGCCACCCGTACTTCGAGCCGTTGATTCTTTGGAAATTGAAGTATGTGAAGTATGTGAATCTGGAGGAGAAGTGATTTGCTGTGATGGATGTCCAAGAGTGTATCATTTGGAATGTTTAAACCCACCAAAAACTCGTGTTCCCCGAGGCTCATGGTAAATACTAGTTTTGTTCATTTGACTTGTTATTCCCATGCGTGAAGAGGTAAATTACATTTGAAATATGATGATAATACAGGTACTGTGACGAGTGCTCTAAGCCAAAGAAGAAAGGTAGAAAAGTAACCAAGCCGAAGTTGAAGAAAGTCCTTCCCCAAAAAAAGAAGTATTCTAACAGAACGTCCTCTGAGAGTGAAGAAGACGACGAGGAAGAGGACGATGAAGAAATAGTTGGAGAGGAAGAGGAAGAAACTGGTACGTATCCAATTTGCATTTAACACGTGCGTGTAATCCTGAGTTTTCTCTACTTCTTTCATTAATTACCTACGTATTTATCAGGCGAGGAAGGCAGCGATCAGGAGCGCGAGAGTAGCAGAGAAGATGACGAAGATGATGACGAAGCTAAGGTACAAAAACCAAAACTCGCAGTCAAAGTGAAGTTCACAAAATCGCCCAAAAAGCAAGGCTACGGAACCCGGTCAAATAGTAGCGGTCTTGGGAAGAATTACGCTGAAAACGGGAGCAATGATAGTGAGGATGAGGAAGAAGAAGGTAGGGGAACAAAGAGAAGGTCTGCATCTCAAGCTGCTATCAAGATTGCACAGGTTTCCAAAAGACTTCGCAGTGACTCTAAGGAGAACGAGAGTAGCGAGAACTCAAACGATTCAAATTCAAACTCGAACTCAAGTTCCAGCAATGTTAGCGGAAGGAAGAGAAGCTTGGATTCTGACGGTGGCTATGATGGACCCAAGAGAACAAGACTTCAAAGGATGAATACGAACCGTTGTGGAGACTCTGGTGATTTGGACAATGTGTTGCTCGATCGGCTTCTGGTAGACCTCATGAAGCATGGAGATGCTTGGCCTTTTCTTAAACCCGTGACTAGAGCTGAGGTAAGGCTTTCTGGAGATGCCGCAGTAGTTGATTGTTCGCAACTACTGCCTTTGCCCTATGTATTAAGTACAATAACTGCCTTTTTCTGTTCAGGCGCCAGATTATCACGACATTGTGAAAACTCCCATGGATTTAGGCACCATAAAATACAAGCTAAATTCGATGGTCTACACATGTAATCAGGAGTTGCTGGCGGATCTTCATTTGGTATTCGATAATTGCTTCAACTACAACTCTCCAAATACCAATATATACAAGTAAGACTAAGCCCTTACAAATGAGTTTCGTTTTACTTGAAGTATATATATATATATTGTACCAAATGCTCACTATTACAATCATTTCCTAGAGCCGGAGATGACCTCAAAACATACTGTGAGAGACGATGTAGTAAATCCGGAATTCAGTTCTCCGAGCCAGCACATCATGATTAACTAGTTGTGAACAATAACAATTGGAAATAATTATGTCAAATCCTTAATTTTATAATGAATTTCGAAGCGTATTCAAGATGCCGAGTTCCCGATGAAATATTTTTAAGTCGTTTATTAAATACAGTGGGAACCAGAAGCTGGACTTTGTTGTAAACGAAGACTGCATTACAGTTAAGTTCATACTATCCGTATTTCACTCGTTAATTTCTTTTTTGTAATCAATAAAAATAAACTAAGCCAGTAAATCTACGCTTTTTTTGAAATCGCTGTCGATGTAATATAACATGTGTATGATTGTCTCTATGTAGTTTTAATGGATTGCAATTGTAACTTTAATTTTCACTCCATTGTTGAGATATAATTCAACGCTGGATACCGGCATTCAATTTTCCTGCACAAGTGATATTGTGAAATCTGGTTTGCAAGTATTTGTTTTCAGAGCGGACTTTCAAATAGGTACCCTGTTGAATAATTATTTATGTTACAATTACGTACTTGATGTTATGATCGTTAATTCAACTTGTAATCTACTTATCCTCGATACATTAAAGTAATCTCATGGTAATTATTCCCGCTCTGTCCTAAACGTATTATAGCATTTATGTGTAATTCACTTTATTATGTAGAACATTGAGTGTTTCAAGCATTTGGTAACAGTGGCGGAGGCTGGCCTGGTGCAGCGAACTTAACTTCTTTACCTGTGGCAAAATACAGTGCGTTAGTGAAAATGAAATATTTGATTGAGCACATCTATTAGTACATAATACCAGTGACTTTGGTGTCAGGCGAAGTCATTGGAATAGCTATCTCTGATATTCTAGGGGCTAAAGTAGGAATTGCAGTTGGGCTTTCACGAGGAGACAATTTCTTGAAGTTGACGTGCCGTTCTGCAGAAGAAACTTTAACTTGTTGTGCAGCAGTGGCACCCTGCGTGGTTGGCTCAGTTGTCCTTTCTCCTGTTTCTCGTGTTTCGGCATCAGTAACGGACTCCTTGTTTATAGAAAATAATTGTATTTTAACAGATAGACCTTGGAGAGATTATCAAAGATAATAAGAATTTGCTAATTTTAACCATATTTATGGTAGTTGATTTGACGTCTCGGTTAAAGCGCAGCGAGGATTTTCTGCTGGAGTTGCTGCGATCTTCCGTTGACTCAGACTGCATGCTTTCTCCCTGAGACGAGTACTCACTCTCACTGACGTCGATTGATATTGAAAGTCGCTTTGGTTTAGTTCTACCTTTTCTGCAAAAGAATATAGCAGAACCACACACGACCAGAAGTAAAAATACTGCACCCAGCGCTATCACAGCAATCGTGATGTAGAAGGAAGACGAATCGGCTGCAGTCATGGCCTCTGCCTCTGGATGAGAAAAGAATATTCAAAGGTTTTATATACTGGTGGGAATGAACCTACAGCGCTAGTAACATACCTGAATCCGTATGATCCACTATCGTTATTCCGAAGGTTCTAAGTGTCTGACTCCGGCCATGCCTCAAGACAACGCAACTATAGAATCCACTATCCGAACTCTTTCTTGGGGTTAAATTCAGCACAGAAACAAAGACTTGCTCATCGTCCAACCCGCTCCGCCTTTCAACTACAGTTCTATCTATTTCTAATGCTCCTGATTCACTCGCAATGACTTGGCCCGACTTTATCCATATCACTTCATCCTGTTCATCGAAAGTTAGGCTCGGAAGCTCGCAGGAAAGCACGAGCGGTTCGTTTGCCACATGAATTAGCTCACTGTAGCTTTCTAAATTAAAAAGAAATCAAACTTAGCATTGGGAATCCGTGTGGTACCGGTTTAATATATATGTATACGAGCATGTCACCCGATCTAACGATTCGGTGGGAGCGGATGAGTTCACAGGTCAAAGTTATACCCACTAACCCCACCCAAGTCAGCAGTTTGCCATAAAATATAGTCTAACATTTCCATTAATCCGCCCTGATCGAG
>JAQFXY010001486.1:0-10362 GCA_034693865.1 Ceratophysella sigillata | reverse complement strand
ACAAACTACTTCTGCTTCATATATAATATTAACTTGAATTTATATTATATGAATATTGAATTTATTACAACATATGCTCAAATTTTTCTTAAGATGTATATCATTAAGTTAAACCAGAATTTGGCTGCGCCCAATTGACGGCACCAAACTGACGGCACCCAATTGACGGCACCCAATTGACGGCGCCCAATGGACGGCACCCAATTGACGGAGCCCAATTGACTCGCGCCCAACTGACGGCACCCAATTGACGGCGCCCAATTGACCAAGTACGGCCAAATGAGTCTCACGATTATGGTAGGCAAGAATTTTGTAACAACTAACAACAGAGAGTGGGATAACCGAGAGTCGTCTTAACAACGTAGCAACGAAAGATGTCTCATTCATATACTAGTAGAAAATGCAAATGTAACTGTTCTTATAGTCAAGCACAATTTGTCGACCTTGGCACTCCAATTTTTTGTCTGTCAAACGTTTGCATTCTGCTTTTATACATTTTCCGTACAAGTTGAAACCAGTAATTCTGCTAAACAGATCAGTGGTTGGTACTGATTCGTGGTCCAGCTAGTAATCCATATTATGCCCACTAATGATACATAGTTAATCCACACTGCTGCATATGGCTCAATAAATTACAATGTTTTTTTTAAGTTTAAGTGCTTACCAGGAATCGTTAATGACAGGACATTATAAACAATTGTATACTACCAGTGATCTAGTACCTACAACCGTAATTAGTGCATTCTACTGATCTATAATATTATAATATCTATGTCATTATGCAATTATTTTGTGGAAGCCTGAATAAAGGACTGTATATTCTACTGATCAATAATCGTTTACATTAGCGTAGGTGCTGAGGTGAATAAATACAACTCGATCTTATGATCCAACAATAAACGCATTTTTTAAAAGCTGGAATGTCTAGGTATGGACTATAAAGAAGCAACACGTTCAAATATACATGTATGTGTACACATAAGGTACATCCAGCAATTGGAGAACGCAAACTACGCGATTTTTTATTTATCGAACAATGTGAGTGCAATAATCTCATTCTCATTCACGGAGTATTAATAAATCTTAACATGCTAGACCAGAGCTGACATGAATATGTATAACTTCAGTAAAAGTCTAATTTTGAGAAGAAACGCGTAGCCGCATTTTAAAAATGCTTAACAAGTATTGTAACTCGCCACATGCACATGTGATTTTTGAGTGATTTCTGTCATCGTGAGCAATAAAACTGCGTAGGCATCCAATAACTTAATAAGTTCCGATAGTTGGTTCACACACCCACGAACATTATATTCAAATGGAATGAGGATTTGAATTTGAAGGCGTGTAATGTAAACGCCAAATCTCCTAGTCAGCGCAAACATTAAAATTAAGTGGAGTAGAGCTCTTTTGGCATGTCAAATAAAGCACTCAAGGCACTTTTCATAAATAAAATAATTCCATGTAAGGGAAATACAATTTTACTGACATTGCTGCATGCTGCATTAATCTATTCCTTACCTACCCAAATATGGATGGATATCCGAGAAGATTGTCATGCAAGTTTCAAGCGTAATATTTTACTAAATACAAATCAAACTATGAAAATAGTCTCCTTCGAATAATTGGGATTTGGGTCATTTCATGTGGTTAGCACGAACTCGGGTTTACTTTCGCTTTAGGTAAAATGTAAAAAAAGCTTGCTTGTTTTACAAAACGTCTCATGTACAATAGTAATAATTAATGATACATACTTTCGGTTTTCAATTATTTTTAGCGTCTGTAAAACCGTACAAGAACAACATTTTTCGCTGGGTTGCGGTACCTACTGTTCCGGTTCCAGTTTAGCTTTAGCATCGTTGTTTTCATGGTGACATTGACATGTGGAACTTCAGTAGATGCGAATGGGAATGAAACACACACAGCTTAGCTTACGGATTTTCGTTGAGTAAATTGCTTCATCTATCGTATTTTCTGGTAACTGGATGCTTATGCTTTCTCTAAATCAAATGAAATCTAATAGGCGGCTCCCTATGTTAACAGAAGAAGCTTTGAACAATTTAAGCTAACAATATATGTCACTTGAATCACGAATTTTAGGAAGCAATTATTTCACGAATATAACGATCATTGGACTGAGTTATTAAGTAAAAACACAGAATGCCCGGAAAACGCTATGTTCACTGTGTAAAAAAAATTGCTAAACTGCAATGTGCATCTATAATTTTATAATTCGATATCAATGAATCTACGATATGAACCAATCCTCTAACTTCTGCAGCAGTGGGATAAACAGGACAAAACGATTTTTTAATTAGAAAGTGAAAATACAGAAGTGTACAAGGACTTTATTGCATTTTAACATTTCTGATCCCTTAACGCTGTATTATTATATATACCTTATTTATACTGATTTATTGTTAATATACATAATTATTGAGAGAAGAATAGAAAAGCCGATATTACGATATTCCTCTCAAATTAGATCAAATATAGATCTTGCATTTTATGCGTTACATTAGAATCTTATCCACATTTCCATGTAGCTACATTCAACAAGTTTTTCGATAATGAATTTATAATATTTATACATTCGTTGATAAATTCACCTTAATTATTTTGATTGAGTTGAGATTTCTGCTGATGTTCATTCAAGTATGGTATGTAAAATCATCTAATTCATGTAATTCATGGAAATATAGTATGAGCGAGTTTTCATCAGAATATTTTAACATTCATTTATGTAAAAACGACTAAAAAGTATGGATTTAGACAAACAAATCGAGGAAAGCATGCCAAAATGATGATGATCATAATTCTCATTCATATTGGATTGATTCTGTAGTTAATTATATAAGGTACCGAGTATCCGAGACGGAAGATTCCTAAGAATCTTAAGAATTACAAATCGAGTTAATTGAATAAACATAAGAAATGAAAAATTAAACAATGTAAGCTCATAAATCTTAGTTCTCGGTCCCATATATTCAATCCGCACGCACGCACAGTGGCTGCGAACACAGACGGTGTAGATACGTACTCGTAACTCGCAACTACCGTGTTCTGTAGTAGCAGTAGTAAGAGATGAATTTGGTTCTTTCTGCAGACAGGGTATGGTTCAACCAGTCAATTCGACTTAGAACCAAAGTGCACTTAGAAATTCGGTACAATCAAGTATGAAGAAAACTGTCTGCGCTGCGGTACCTAGGATTAGGATCGGAACCCAGAAGTTTAACATGCCCGCAAACTGCGGAACAGATGCTGATGCTGAATTATACTGGCATTTGCTTTGATAAATCAGAAGTAATTCGATACGGTCTCCACCATCGAAACATAAATATGTTCAAATACATTGGAAGGTTCATGCGTTCCACTTTAAAAAAAAATGTTTTGGACAATCTAACTTAAAATTGATGGTTCGAGTATCCTACTCACAGTTAGGGTTATTTTGATATTTCCAATGTAAACTAAATACAGTGCTTGAAATAATAAATCAACTTTAGATTAGCACATGTCAATAGTTGATACAATGTATCGTGCGTATTCACTTGAATTTGTAAAAAATATCGATCCATCTGATTGACTAACTATTCCAATATCAAATTGTTCATCAAAGAACTTTAGCCTACCTTAGGCATATGAATGAATGGGGCTTGAATAGTGATTTTTACGTGGACATGGGAAGGTGATTCTACGAGAAAGGTTTAGCCGATCCGAAAGCCGTTGAGTTCCCCTCCCGCCCCTGGACGAGACGGAGGAGGTGGATGACGTCATTGGCTGTAATACCGCAACGGGTAGCTGGCAGGTACTTGGCAAGTCCCGTTCCGGGCATTACGACGTGCATGCCCAATGCTCATGATCCTCCTCTCACGAGCTCCCTTTTTTCCTCTCTACCCGAATTTCGACTCGGGACCGAATACGTGACGAGGACTGTGAGTCGAGAGATATCCTCTCCCTTTTTCATCTCCATCTTGCTTAGACAAGACCTTCCTCTCCTGGGTGCTCCAAGGACTCTTTTCCTCGCCGGTAACTGCTCAGAAACGTAAGTTTACGACATTAGCCGCAATTAGCGGAACAGTAGCTGGGCTCAAAGAGAGCCTTACGGGAATATTTAGGAATTATAACTCGGTTTTCAAGAGCCAATCTAACTTTTGAGCCTTATTTCTGCCTCAAATAACGTATGTCTGCCGTTCAACCCCGTGGCCTACATTCTATATCGATTTTTCCTGCATTCGTATGATTTCAGCTCCTGTGCTTCGTTTTGTATTAATTAACCTGTCCTGAGCCCGGTTTCCTTGTAATAGAAAGTCTACGATTCATTTGAGTTAAAATGTTCAGAAAAATTGCATTTTAAGTTGGTTTTTAGACGTTTTTTTATATTATTCGTAATTTAGTGTAAATGTGAATAATTGTAATGAGGTAATTATCGTCGGCTGTTCATTACATTATTGTAATAAGATGTATCAAAAATTGAAATTCGGAATAGCAATAATTCTTGTAGAAATTCATTCAGGATCGATCTTTTGCTTAGAAAGCGTGCGAAAAAACATGGCGAGACAGCATATGTAGGTAGGTAGGGCCTAGGATGTATCAGGGCCATTATCGTCTAGGCTTCGGTCGAGCTGGAAAGTAGGTCAGGCGCAGAAAACGGTTTCTTTCCTTCTACTTTGCCAATATCTCTCGGCCTTCACCAAACTCGTTCCTTCTCTGCTCTAGATGCCAAATTTATTTCACGGATGTTCATGTCTGTAGTTTAATTGAATTTGGTTTCACCATTTTCCAAGCTAACTTTAGGGTTGCGAATTTTGTTCAATTTTCAGACTCAGATAATATTCAAAATATTTTATTTTACGTTCCAAAACCGCAGTATGTATGTATGTAGGCGTACATAAATATGCATTTACTGCCACGTTTAGATATTACACCGCTTTGGACTATCTCAAGTGAATTTTAGGTAATGTGGGAGGTTGCAGCTCGTTTCAGATGTTTTAAAAAGTAGTGCATATGAGTTGTTTAAGGAAGAATTCCCAAAATTTGCATCCATTCAGCATTCAAAGCTCCACGTTAAACCAAGTGTGATGAGATGACATTGAATTCAGTTTTCCTTAATTTTTTGCTCCTTGTGTGAGACAGCCAGGAAAAGATTATCCCAGCTATAGAACGCCGCTTGAGAGAGGAGATAAAAAGTTTTTTTGAGGCGTTTTGGGCAAGTTTCCAGGTATCGGTGATGAGCTGTACTGTATTGGTAGAAGGAAGCTGACAACTATTTCAGCTCAGGCAGTCACAGAAATAGCTATAATGAAGTGAATAATGCACATCTACACACCACTGCCCAAATACGTAGAACAGCCACTCATATTTGATTTTCTCGTAATCATCCACACGCCTAGAGTGAAAATACAATGAAGTTTGTACACACAATGCAATTCAGTTATTAGCGGTTCTTGGATTCAAATTGCGTAGCTATGTATGAGTTATTCGAGTAGAGCAAAGTTCCTATCTCTTTGACGAAGTCCAAGTGAGTAGCCTTGAAGATTGTGAATCATAAAATTCTAATTTTAGAATTGAACGGCTTTTTTTGTATACATGCGTACAACACATAGCCCAGATTACTTATGCAAGTTTAAACCTTTTTCAGTTGTTTATTGAATAATTTTTTTTTAAATTAACAGTAGCCGATTACCGTAGAGCTAAGCTAAGAATCCTAGAGTATTACGAGCTTAAAGGTTCTGTGGTGTATGCAATGCATGCATCCTTCCGTCTGATGCAATATCTCAGGCCTCTGACTCTGATTAGTTCTGCCTTTAGTTTTCTGGCATTTTCTATTGACTTTTTTTGGCAAAATAACTTTGACTTTACTTGGTAACAACTTTTTAACAACGGAGAGTGCGATATCCTGAACAACGTTACAATGAAATATTTCTTTTTCAAATAGTAAATGTAAACATTACGTCAAGTACAATCTGATAAACTGAAGCCCAGACGCCACAACTCACCCATTAATCACTTATAACGAGCTGACTCGCAGTTTTTATACTGTTTCTGATTAAAAGTTCTACATTCAGTATTTATGTCTCAAAATACAACTTAATATATATTTCTGTTTTGTAATCGATTCAGCTAGTATACAGATTCGTGCTTGGCTTACCAGCTTTAGCTTGATTCAATTCCTAATGTTTACTAGTAGGCAGCAAAACGGACATACCCAACTATTTACAAACAAAAATAGCCATTTTGCTTTATACATTAGCAATGTAACAATATGATGGGGTCGAGGTGCAGTAAGAAAAACTTTTCTGCCTGATTTTGCTTCAGCAGCTTGCAAATGCAAAAGAGGTGTACGTATGTGATTGATACTTAATTTCAGAATCAAAATTTTGTATTATTTGTTATTGACCGCTCAATTGTTGACCGTGCTTGCACGCACAAACTGAAATTAAAACTTATAGCTGAAACTCAATATTTAACATTGGAATCATTCGGATATTCCGAAAATTATAATTAGTTTGTATTCTTCATTGATCGAATTTGTTTTGCAAATATTCGATGCTTTGTATGAAAATGTGTATCTTCTAAATAATTAAATTTTGGCTGAATTTAAATATATTCAAAGATCAAAAATATATATGGGGGAACAATGCTGTTTATTTTATATATTAATTGAGGTATATGTATGAAATAGGTACCAAATTACATTAAATGAAAATGCTTAATTGTGTATTATGCTTAATTTAAACAGAGCTTTAAGATGGCACAGGGCAAGAATCTAGCAGATCCCTTCGACTTTATGAAAGATTTCATCGCTGGTGGTGTTTCTGCAGCTATTTCCAAAACTGCAGTAGCTCCAATCGAAAGAGTCAAATTGCTCCTTCAAGTTCAGCATGTCTCAAAACAGATTGCTAAGGAGAACCAATACAAGGGTAAGTCCATAATCAATAAATAAAGATACAATATACATTAAAGTTCAAAACGTATAGCCATAACCTGTAACCATAACCTGAATATTTCCGTTCCAAGCCGAAGTTTGCATTAAAAATCTGATATTTGAGCATCCGAAAACCATTAGCGTACAATAAGTATTTCGAGTATGCAATTCTTGAGTCTCGAACACGTCGTGAATTTACGGAAAATAACAACGTTTGGTTTTTCCTTACCCGCACCTCTTCTCTGTGAACGAGCTGCGACCTATTTACAAAACACAGTTCATTACTTTCGAGTGCAAACTACAGTAGATACTAGAGTTTAAATATAGGCTGCCTTCAGATTGGCACTCATTTTAGAGACTTCTTCAAGACTATTTCTGTCTCGTACTTTGGTCCGAATACGCGATGATATTCAGATCCTGTGCCAGGATTCCAGTTGTTCTCGTGTTACACGTTTCCTTCTATTATACAACGTTATATGCATTTTTGCAAAGAGCTTTCTCAATATCATGAGGTCTACCGTATTGTATGGACGTGGATCTCACTTGATTGGTTTTATATCAATGTATTTTCTTGTCCATATGAGTACATGTCATCATGAATTTGGATGCAGATTGCAGATGTGATTACGACGAATTTATTAAATATTTACATTAGGAAGACGATTGCAATTTATGTCACAAGCTTATCATTAGAATCCATTATTGCAATGCGACAAGTCGATTTTTCAAGCTTAATGACATACCAACTCGATGCGAGCAGCTCTGTATATTATATCGTGTACAGAATATAATGAATCGACTAAGGAAAAGCATGACATAATTATTGCAGTCACCAGTGTGACACGCAAAATTTATAATTAATTGAGAATTAGCGAATACTGAAGCCAAACGTTCAGTTGTGGATTGAATATTGTGACCATACTACATCCTTGCCACAATATTAATATGATTTTTCGGCAATTTTGTGCAGGTATGGTTGATTGCTTCGTCCGAATTCCAAAGGAACAAGGGTTCTTGGCATTCTGGAGAGGAAACATGGCAAACGTCATCCGATATTTCCCAACACAGGCCCTGAATTTTGCGTTCAAGGACAAGTAAGGCTTCCACTCCATTATTGCTTCTTGGGGCTTAAATTCCGTGACCTAACCGATTGGTTCTATTATTCCAGGTACAAGCAAGTTTTCTTGGGCGGAGTTGACAAGAAGACTCAATTCTTCAGATACTTTCTCGGTAACTTGGCTTCCGGTGGAGCTGCCGGAGCTACATCTCTCTGCTTTGTCTACCCACTTGACTTTGCGAGAACCCGGTGAGTCAGCCTGCAGAGCTTTCCCGAGATTAACAATGTTCTTCTGAGACAGTACTTGACTTGAGCCTTGTTGTTTCTTGGCGCAGGTTGGCCGCTGATGTTGGCAAAGCTGGAGCGGGACGAGAGTTCTCTGGACTCGGAAACTGTCTAAGCAAGATCTTTAAGTCTGATGGCATGGTCGGTCTTTACCGAGGATTCGGGGTCTCTGTTCAAGGTATTATTATCTACAGAGCCGCCTACTTTGGCTTCTTTGACACTGCCAAGGGAATGTTGCCCGACCCCAAGAACACACCCTTCCTCGTCTCGTGGGCCATTGCCCAAACCGTCACGACCTTCGCTGGAATCATGTCATACCCCTTCGACACCGTGCGTCGTCGTATGATGATGCAGTCTGGCCGGGCTGACAAGATGTATGCGGTAAGTCCAGATCCACACCGTTCCTCCTTTCTCCAAATATAAGCAAATGCATTGAATGGACCGGACTAACTCTCTCTCTCTTTCCATTTTTCCAGAACACCATTGACTGCTGGCGTAAGATCGCCCAGAACGAAGGCAGGAAGGCGTTCTTCAAGGGAGCCTTCTCCAACGTTCTCCGTGGTACTGGCGGTGCCCTTGTGCTGGTCTTGTACGATGAAATTAAAACCTTTCTCTTCTAATCAGTACGAGCATAGTAGAACATATTACTTATTCTAAGAAGCAGGATAATCTATGGAACTAGAAACTTAAAACACACTATCCATTATTGACTCTTGTGTAGATTTAAAATAAAAAAGGATAAAAAGTGATGTGATGTGAAGTCCCTGCCGTAATCTTACTATTATTTTCTAGCCTCTCTGTTCTGTAAACTTTTCATCCTTTAGACAACGTCGGGAGAAGTGAAGAGAATAAACATCAGTTCCGTTGAGAAAGGCGTGTCAGCCGAATACATTTATTCTGTACTCAATTTAAGCACTTTTGCTTACGTAATAAAATCACAGATAGGCCTAGCATTACTCATAGCTACAAGGGCTGCTCCAAACAGTTGGCAGTTTGTGCTTGCGGAACATGCAATGACCATTTGTTTTGGCTTCAAGCTAGGAAAGTTATAAATGCACAATGGAATAACATTTACTGAAACAAAATTAGTATTAAATTGGTTTTCAATTTTCAATAAGCATTTGTTACATCCTGGTATACTTCCAATTCCGCCTCAACATGCTAAAGCTGATCAACTTCAAAGCGTCACAGGAGCAATTAATCATATGATATTTAATGTTAGTTCTGTAATGTAAATATTTGAGTCGAGGAATAAGCAAAAACTAATTATATATTTAGAACTTAATACATATGATACTGGCTAGCTTTAGGTATTTATGAAGTTGGAAGTATTGGACGCTGTTTCGTGCCACATGAATATAATAATGACCGGCAATGAAAAGCCTTGGTGATGCATGTGTGCGACGCAAAGTCTTGGAAACGACCAGTTTATTGGCCGAGGATTTTCCTAAACTATTCATATAATTAGATACAGGCGGAAGTTCTCAACCCATTCTTGGGCAGATTTTGAATCCTGATCTGAGAGGTACGGGACTGACTAGCTACTTTTGGTCAGTTGGAGCTCTTAGAACAGAACACAGGAGTGAAGTCCAAGGGCATGAATTCCGAATTCCGAATAAGACAGCTAATAGTTGTGGGACGAGTGCTCCTGAACCTTTCTTGTGCTTCTCCCCTTTGGTGTTGTGACTAGTTTTGTCGCTCGATCCACTAGCAGCGTCTTCGCATTTACCGCTGTTCTTGTTCCACTTGGATTTACTTGCGGGGAATTCACATTTGCCTAGAGTAGTGTCATTCTTAATGCCCGGAAGGCCGTAAATGAATCCAGTTTTGTCCCATCGCAACCTAATTCAACTGGGGGGTAAAAATGGCAGTATTAGAGGTATACTTACACTCAGAACTTGTCTACGACACATTATGTGACAATTATATTGTACGAGCAGGTCTCGCGAATTGTTTTTAACTGTAACCCACCTGTGCTGTGTCTTTGTAATCGACATGGCTCGGCGAAACAATCTTTCCCAACTAGGGGTCGAGCTCGGGTCGGGTATTTCGGGTCGGATCGGGTCGGGTACCCGTCTCGGTTCGGGTATTTCATTTT
>JAQFXY010001485.1:0-10381 GCA_034693865.1 Ceratophysella sigillata | reverse complement strand
TTGAATTACTTGAGTTATCGTGGTCACAGACACTCATTTTGTCAAATTCGATAGTAATTATATAGTGGCTAATATAAAATATAATAGCCCACAAAAACAAGGAAAAATGAAAATATTTAAATTCAATGATGAATATAACTAATTTAATTACATTCGAAACTGCAGATTCACACTCTTTCTTGCCAAAAGCTTTAATTTTTTCTTTTTCATTTCTCACCAGGTTAAAGGAGACTTATTATGTGAAGCTAATAAAATAAAGAAAAGGCAATCTATCTTAGGAATTATCTTGAGCGTTTGATTGTTATTTGCGTATAGCTATAATTCCATGCATAACAGATATGTAACGAGCTTGGATGAGTGTAACAAGGTTTGTCAATATATCTCAATGTCAATGTCAATATCATGAATACTAGATTACAGTTATCTGCTTATGCATGAATAAAGTGCTAATCACGTTCAATCCTCTGCTTTGGGATGCAATTACAGGTTACACCCCTTAGTGTGAATACTTTTTTTTGCAGTTTGTATTTCATATATGTATTGGTGATCAACTGGTTGTGGTGATATAAAAGCAGATTGTATAAAATTACGCTCAAAGTTCACCTTTGAACTGGGTGCGGTGCTATGTTGGACTGTGTGTATTACATAAATAAACTACCGTATCTTGATGTATTTCCAAAAACGGCAAAATTTTAAAATGGCCATTTTTCATATAATTTGAAATAAAATTAGTTCTATAAATTCAAAGCGATATACACCTTAATCAACTCAACTCGATTTTGGCGGAAAACCGCAGTTTTTAGAAAATCTTGGTGTGGTTTTTGCTAAGCTAACAAGATGATAATAATTTGACAACCACAAGTAATTTTCATTAGCTGTTGCCACAATGGTTTACTCGACGGACAAATTCAATAAATTAGAGGTAGGACGAATGGCGGTAAGTACAGCTAAATATATCGTCAAAATAAAAAAATATAAGGACGTAAGTAAGGTAAGTCAAAAAATTCACAATCGCAAATTGAATATACCTTATAGAACGCACATGTAAAGACAATCTAAAATAGGTTTTCTCATTAAACAATATAAATATACGATATGATCTTTTTATAGTGCTTACCTTGGTGCGTGTGAATTAGCGATTGCGTACATTGCGGACTGCTAAAAAAAACAGCCCTATTTCCCAGCCCAAAGTCGTTAATCATATTGAATCGTTTTACATGTACTAGAAGCATTCGCGAATTCTACATGATGATAAAGTACGACTCATTTCATAGAGCACATATGTAGATTATTTTAGGATAGACAACAGATCACCTCCCCAGTGCTCTATGTTGCTCTGATTCAGCTTGTATCGCATCCCATGATCTTGGCTGAGAAAAGTCAGTGATTCTGTTCAATGAAGCAGGAAAAAGGAAAGAAGCCAGGTCCGAACTGAACAATATAGTAACCTGTAAGAATAGTATACAATTAATTCCCAACAAACAAAATCCATTCGACCTCTTCATCCTTATAATTGTGCAAAAAAACCGGTTCCAAGCCGAGTATGAGTACCGTGTTTTCTGGACATTTTTTGCTTTCACGGGATAAGAAACTGCAACTCATTCTAGCTCTGGAAGCTAACCAGAACACACTTTCACATCACATAAGCGATTAGCGCAATACCATTATCAATAAAAGTTTCAAGAATGATGGACTTTAGTGAAGAAGAACACTGTGTGAGCGAGCAAGACCTTATTCTGCTTATTGCAGAGCTGAAAAAGAGAATTACAAGTAAGTTCAACTTTTCACGATTCACGATAAACGAAACTTCCCAGATTTGGAGATTTCGAGAATTCTAATGGTTGAAAATTTACTATACAGATACACAGTTCGCAGGATCGCTGATTCCAAGAACAGATCCCCACTTTCTATCCAAGTTTCTTCGGACAAAAGACTATAATCTTGATGCTGCTCTCATTTCCGTCCAAAAATATTACGGCTACATTCAAAGAAACCTGGATTTCATTGAAGGCATCCGACCATCACAGTTCGAAATTGCATTTCATTCTCAAACAATCATTCCGCTGAAGCATAATTTTGATGGGGTCAGAGTGGGAATTGTCAGGGTCCGAAACTGGATACCGAAAGATGTAGAATTACGGGGTGTCCAAATCATAAGTTTATTCTTGGCCGAGCAGTACATTAGCAATTGTATTGAAATCCAAGAAAATGGAGTAATAGCCATATTCGACCTGGAGGGACTGCGATTTGAGCACGTACAGAAACTCAGTATCAAAGAGCTTCGTAGAATAATTCAAACAATACAGGTAAACAAATAATTACAAGTTCAGCATTAGCACAAGTAGCTATTAAGAAGGCTAACATTTCTGAATCACGATAAGCAAGAATCATATGATTTAGGATGGTATGCCCGTACGAGTTGCTGGATGCCATTTCTTGAGTCCTCCACCGTTTTTTTGGTCAATATTCAAAATCGCAATGCGGTTTCTGAAGGAGAAAATTCGAAAGAGAGTTCATTTGCATTACAGCCATGAATCTCTGCATCAACATCTGAGCAAAGAGAAATTACCCCAAAGCTTGGGAGGAGATTTGAGTGAAGAGGAAGCTACAGAGCGACACGTCATGGATGACCTTCTAGAGAAAAATGTACCTTATGAAAGTAAGTAAGGAATATTCAATATTGTGGGAATTTTCCACTCTTTTACGGCCACAGGAATAATGAACCGGAATGTTCTATATTTATCTGGCTCTTTTTCTGTAGAATACTGGAACGGCTCCCGTTTGAAAAAAGATTCAGTCGGAGATGATCTCACGACGTTGTGCAACCAGTGAACATAAATCTTCCCATAGGATAGTATAAATCTGGCTAATTAAATGCGTTAATTTATATTTACAGTAGCTTTATAAGGAAATTCAATATTACACAACAATTGTGATGTGATTATGATAGTTCCTAATAAAATCTGTTTACATGTGAAATGCGTCGGGCCAGTTCGCACACTTTTGAGATGATGCTTTTGCAGTTATTGCACCTCACGGCTATTGCTTTCGCCGATACTGCTTCGTAGTTATCGTGTTCGCGGTTATGAGTAATGACGTGCTTTGCTTGTGATTACTTACTCCATCTAAAAAGGAATGGACACATTCTACTATTTTTTTAATAAAAAAAAGCTAACCTAACCTTATCAAGAGCTAATAGGTTATCCAGTTGAAACGGTTAAACGCATATGAGATAATACCGCAGTACATTTTTATTGGACTGGAACTATGAAATACAATGATTATCATATCACACGATAAATACGTATTTGTTAGGCTGGAAGGTTTAAAGAATTTCATGCGCCATGAGTTTGGGCAGTTGGAGTCTTATGGGTAAAACAGCCACTGGTTAATTGTGTTTGCGGGAAATTCTTCTACTTTGTGGTAAAGCTTGATAATGTTAATAATTAAATAATACTTTTCAAACTTGTTTGCAGGAAAAGGAGCAGCTAGAAATTGAAAAGTCATATCTGAATACTGAGTTACAAAATTATCGGGATCGGTCGAATATAGCTGATCGTACTGTTGTAACTCTAAATGAACAGACAAAGACCCTCGACCAACAATTGCAGGGTTTAAAGGGTGATGAACAAATGCGGATAATCCAAATCGACTAACATTAGTAAACCTGGTTCTATTAATTCAAACTATTAATTTCACCACAGAGAACTGTATGATTGCGGAAGAGAAAGCAACTCGTTATGAAAAGGAACTAAGGAATTTTCAGGAGTCCGTCGCAATTCAGCTGTCCTCCGGAGCTCGAATAATTGACGCAACGCCCATTGGAATTAGAGAACGCGTCAAGGATATTCAATTGGACTTGAAGGAAAAACAATTTGTATGACTTTTATAAAAATAAATAATGGTTTTACCAGTTCAACAAAAATAACTGGTTTGTTGTTCACAGTCCAATGACCAATTACGCGAAAAAGTAGGCCGGATGTCAGAAACAGTAGAACGACTCAACAAGCTTCTGTCAGATTCAAAAGGCAAAGAAGGAGACGCAATTAGTGAGAATTTTGCGTCTTCCAAACGACTTCAAGAAACGGAAGCTCAGCTAACCACATTCGAAATACTGAACGAAGGATTGCGGAAGGATAAACATCGAGTAAATTATACAATTATGCTAAACAGTATGCCTCTAGTTAAATACACAAATACTACGTAACACGTTTTTCTTAGTACATGCAATTTTTGGAACAACTTGCTACAATCATGGGATTGGATGAAGTTTCCAAGGAACTTGGTTTTGACCTTCAAACCGACGCTGTTATTGCTCGAGCCGAACAACTTTCTAAGTTTGAAGGAGATAAGTTAGCAGATAAGGTACTGTTCGAATTGTTTTAAGTTAAGCTAACTCAGTGATAAATATAATTCAAATTTGGCTTCAAATTCTGTAGACAGCAACAGTTTACCAACTCCAAAGACGGCTCCGTACACTCAAGGAACAAGTAGAAAAGAAAGATTTGCACTTGGACATGCTACGAAAGAAAATTTCGATTTTGGAAGACAGCGTGAAGCTGAGAACAAGCTTAGAAATGGAAAGAGATGAGTCGTGTTCTCGAGCCAAGAAGTACATGAAACAAGTTGAGAGATTGGATTTGGATTTGAAAGATACTAGAATTTCTATTAAGGATCTAAAGTCTCAGTTAACAGATGCAGCTGAATATAAGGTGGAAATTATTGAACATTACAATACAATGCTGTAAATCAAGTTTAATTGCAAGTTTAATTGCAAAGGTTAGCGAACTTTAGAATTCCGTGTTCTGTCAAAATTTCAGATCATATCCCTTGAGCGTGCAAGAAAAATTGAAGACCTCGAGAGGAGGTTGAACGACCTGGAACTTCTAC
Organism: Ceratophysella sigillata; assembly: GCA_034693865.1. Lineage (NCBI taxonomy): Eukaryota > Metazoa > Arthropoda > Collembola > Poduromorpha > Hypogastruridae > Ceratophysella > Ceratophysella sigillata. The sequence goes on along the minus strand of JAQFXY010001485.1, from coordinate 5,491 downwards.
GAATTAAATACAATCGGAAGGTGAATCTCCTTAAAGATCAGCTTAAGGTTAATCGAGAGGCTGGGACGCAGGAAAGGGAATTGAATGATCACGCATTTCAGAAGCTGAGCTCTGAGCTAAATTCAGTAAGAAAAAATCTTATGGAGTCCACAAGGAGGGAAGCCCAGGTAATCCTTCATGTACTCTTACATAATCTATTTCCTTAACCTTCAAGCTCTCAGTCTCCTCAACTCAATGCATAACGTGTTTTTTTTTCTTGATAGCTTCTAAATCTACGAAACATGGTAGGAAAGATTCTTGGAATTGACTGGGCGAAAACTGTTGTGCCGGACTATGAGCTCATTGCAAAATTGGAGAAGATAGTTTCTACAAATCGGGAATTTGCGCAGGTATCACGCAAGCTCTCGGACAGCATAAAGCAGATTCCACAACAGGAATCCCCGCGAGGTGATGTAGATAGTATTGACAATGACTTTTGTCAACATGAGTCTTCGACAAGAAGAAATGTCTAATCAAATAATGGCATAAATTATATTCTCGTTGTCCGCTTGTTGCCATTAATGTACAAGATTATGTTAGTGAATAGTGAACTCCTACTGCCTCTTTCAAATTATCAAACACTTATTGCAGTGTCATTGTAATACAGTCAAATATTTGCACAGAAGTCACCACCTGCTGGTTTGGAATCGGATGAAACGGGTCCAGAATATAATGTACAAATATTTGTTGTCAGTTCAATACTTCAATTACTTCAGTATCAATTTAATAATGTACTCAACTATTTTCGGCGCAAAAGTCTTTAGAAATCCACTAGTAAACCTATGTACTTACAAAATATTTCCACTTATTTTATGGTTGTATTTCGTTGTTAAGCCCGTGGGAAAAATTAGTGTTATCAAAATAAGCTTAAGTATAAAAGTCTATGATATGATATTTCGTTGTTATGTATCTCTCTTATTATCTGTCGTAGTTTTGAAACTTAAACCTGAAATTATTGGCACTGTTATGATTATTCGCAACTAAATCATTCTAGCCGAAACAATTCAATCTCTGAAAGTGAAAAGCAAAAGGCATTGAAATATGCTGATGCTGCAACGCTCGTGCGCCTAGTTAAACAATAAGCCTGCAAGGAATAAACGGTATACTAACCATTATTGTTGCAACGATCAGTAGACCGGAAACGGTCAACCACACTGACTTTGTTTACACTAGATTCTACAAGTATGAAAATAATGACTTGTCAAGCTATTAAGTATAAAACCTGATAAGGCAATTAAGACTTGTTCAGCTTAATCACGGACGTGTTAAGACAAGCCTTGACATCCTAATGACTTCATAAAAGCAATGCAACAATAGAGATAGCGTAAACAAAAACATAATTATCATTAAGATTATCATCCACACGTGTAGGATTTTACACCTTGAAATGATAAGCTTCGAGTCAATTGCAAGGAGCCATGCGACAGTGCTAAACGCTTATTCTCTCACGGATGCCGCATGGAATTTCTTGAATTTTTAACTTTAAAATAGGTTTATATGAGCTATAAAAGCATCAAATGGAGCAAGGTTTTTGGTTTAGCTTGTCAATCAAATCAGGGTTTCGTAACGAGAGAAGGTTAATAGACTTGGTTGAGCACAGATGAAACAGACGAAGTTCCACGTAAAATCCTTCGTCTTAATTGTTTCGAACTTCAGAGTCATATTTGAATCCCACTGGGAAAAACCTTTTCCCAACTCAAGCCCGTTTATTTGAATGGATAAAGCTTTGAAACACGCCAGGATAATGATACTTCCCAAGAGTCAAGATCAAGAATTGCTTGGCTTTGCTGCCTACGGCCTACAGAACGGAGTAATACCTACATCTTATATAAACTTATTAATCCTTACATAAAACTGAGTTTTTTGTCCATTAGTCACAATTTTAGAGAATTCTTTGTTTTGTACTACGATGAACAATCAGCTCATTTGCAGAAATAACAAGTTGCATTAAGTACTTTATGCGAAGTACGAAGTCAAAAATCAACGACGCTACTATATTAGAGACATACCTTGTATTTATAAACCGGTTTTCCAAATGTTTTGCTTGCACACTGCACCCACCGCACCGTGAGCTTCGTAGCATTTTTTGTTGTGGAATCAACATCTAATCAACTGGAAAATATTCCATTCTTATTCATATCGCTACTCGCAATTTTCATTTAAATATACAAACTGTAACAGAAGATTATATAGATATATGTAAGTTCAGATATAAATCTATTAGATTCTAGAACATACAGGTACCGAGCACACATGTGGCTTGCATGTCTATGTGCAAAAAAAGCATGGGGAAATACTTGGAGCAAATTCTCAGGGAGAAACGACAACATGCGGCACAAAGCACCACTAATGAAATTGGCCAAAAATGTAAAAACAAAAACTAAGATAATATTCAAGGACAGAGTCACCCTACCGTTGTACCTTTGCAGTACTGGCATGAGCACATAATGAAATATGGGTTATATATGGCATATTCGTGTACGAGGCTTTGTTATTTTTTTGTTTTCCTCATTGTTCGTTGTAGTCAATTAAACGGATTGATAGGCGTCACGATAGTCACAAGGTATTTGCCAAAGCCAAAGAAAAACGCTGGTTTAACAATTCCGTGATGCTGTGAGCTTGCGACTTATTGCGACTGTAATAGTTGAGTCAAGATCAGTTAACAGTTGACCGCTTGGAGATTGGACGTCGCAATAGATTCTTTCCTACCACTGAATTTAATTAAACCTGTTTCGAGTATCAGTTTCATTTGGTGAAGGATTAAAGCTTTATCACCTAAGCTATTGTTTTAAGCATTACTATGGAGATCTGTGACCAGTATTGCTCCGAGTCACAAGGAAAGCCAGATCTGGATCTCCTTATATTGGAATTGCGACAAAGAGTACAAGGCAAGCGGTGAAATTATTAATTACGAGAATTGCTTCCATTTTGTCAGTTACATTAATTGTAATTTTTTTTGTATGAACACAGATTTACACTTTCCAGCACCAATCGTCCCGAGAACGGATTCATTTTTCCTATCCAAGTTTATACGAACCAAAAACTACAAAATCGAGTCAGCCCTTGACTCTGTTCAGAGATACTACGCTAATGTTTACAGGAACTTAAGTTATATCAAAGGAATTCGACCATCACAATTTACAACTGCCTTCCTCTCCGAATCCATAATTCTGCTGAAGAATAGCTACCAAGGTCACAGGGTGGCCATTTTTAGAGTCAGAAATTGGAGACCGAAGGAAGTGTCATTACGGGAATTACAGCTTGCCAGCGTGTTTGTCGCCGAACAGTATATCACTCAAGTTGATATTCAGGAAAATGGAGTTATTGTTATATTCGACATGGGCGGACTTGCATTCGAGCATTTGCGGAAACTGAATCTGCGGGAACTCAGAAGAATTACATTGACGGCTCAGGTAAAAGATGGCATTTGTTAATTGTTGATTTAATTTTCTGATTTATAATTTGTGTATAAAAATCTTCATTTTCAAACTTTTCAATTAATATTGATCCCAGGAAGGATTACCCGTTCGAGTTGCCGGAGTTCATTTTCTCAACCCGCCACCATTATTTTGGTCCGTTTATCATGTTGCTACTCGATTTTTCACCGAAAAGATACGGAAAAGAGTTCAATTGCACTACAATAATGAGTCCCTTCATAAATACCTGGACAAGAGCATGCTGCCAGAAAGTGTGGGCGGAGATTTAGATGAGGAAGAGGCTCAAGAGAAACATGTTCTGTTCGAACTTATTGAAAAGGATATTCCCTATGAAGGTGATGAAATATTTTTTATCCTGAATTTAATATAAATCATAAAGAATATTATTACACAAAATTCTAAGGTTAGGAGTTCTAAGATCAGCTTAAAATTGTACCGACTGATTGCCAATGCAACCACATGTACGGTTGTGCGTATAGCTCAAAGCTGAATATGTCTGAACTCTAACTTGAATGTTTTGCACAGAATACTGGAACGGAGGCATTGGGAAGCCAGTGAAGATTGACAGAAAGTTAAGCCGGAAGCGATCTTCGCTTGGGGGATTGGTTTGTTCTCATTAACATCACCGAAACACGTCTAAGATCCACTTGAATAATCAATCAACCGAAGCTCTTCACTTCCGGTAGTTTGTAATTTTATAAAATTGTGAATTTATATAAGTATTTAACTTTTTGTATAATAAAAATCAATCTTTAAATATTATTATCATTTTGTACTGAGAACCATAAATAAATATTTTGCATTTTCAACTTGTACAGATTTTAACATTTGGCTTGCTGGTGTATTTTAAGTCAAGTACTCAGGATATTGTTTCACTGAAGTCATTGTTCCGTGTAAGCCACGCAATTCTCTGGATGCACGATGTATATTTGGTACATACGACAGTTCTTTATGTTATATTGTATCCAGCCTGATTTACATTTACTTCATCAACTATTACCACATTTATCTGTAAGGTTCTATTTGATATCGAAAATTAATAATGGGATGACGGAAAATTTTAGCAAACCAATTATCAAGGCAGTAATCGGTAGGAGTAGCATATTCCAGAAGCATATGAATTCTAGACTGATAAATATATCAACTTAGCTTAGCACTGGGCATGTATTAGCCAATTATTGTATCCATGTCATGCTATTCGGTTTGTTACGATATCAAAGTATAAGATATTGAGCTGGAGAATATTAATAATGCATATCAAGACCTGTCTGTCCAGTAGACTTACTGAATCAGCACTAATAAAGATAAAGGTTATTCACTTTATCGTATTAAAAAGTGTAAAACCACGATAAGGCAAAACATGAGACATGGAAATTATTATATGCTCGTCCTTCACTCTCTGCACATGGTCATAAATAAGAAAAGGATCAGTTTTACATTGATATATCGTGCACTGATATTATTAGAAACTCATCTCTATGGATTTGCATGGAATGTATAAGAGAACTAAATCGTAGGCTATGTTAAGATCGTACTTGTTTTAATGAATACTTTCTGTCTTTCCAATTATCTGGTATTCTGCAGAGCCTTATGAGCCCTACTCGCCACGTAATACTACACGCCAGAGTCCGGCTTCTTTGCACGAACATTCGAGATGGCGATAAGAAGACTTGGAAGCTTGATTAATCCAACCCTTAATCTTCAAATATTTTCATATAAAAGGGTTTCCAGAAATCTTCATCTTTACCATTCAGTACTCGAGCTTCAGTCAGGTCTTGTAGTTTCAGGATTTACTGAATTTCGTTTACTGCTTTGCACTTTTAACATCTCGCTTTTTCATCATGAAGGCAATTACTTGCCTTCTCGCCCTCAGCGTCTTCGGTAAGTCCACATTCTACCTTTTGTTAATTTTTATTTCTCGTAAACACGCTAATTTTCGTTTTGATTTTTGTAGCTGGGTTGGCCACTTCTGAATATGCCTGGAAAACTGGAAAGAGCTACAAGTATGCCGTGCG
>JAQFXY010001484.1:0-10387 GCA_034693865.1 Ceratophysella sigillata | reverse complement strand
TAATATTAGCAATACTCTAGCAGAACATCATCCAGTTCATCTTGAGCGTGACTCAGCCAAAGTTGTGGAGTGGAAGTTGAAGTAGTTAATGAAAAATAAAAATCAAATAACATCGAGGATCATCATTAAGATTATCTGCTGTCATCGTGCGTCTACTACAACAGGACGTCAGATTCATTACAATTACAGAGACAACTTTGCACTATCATGTCATGCATCCGCCACAACCCACTATAAGAGTGAACCCGAAGCCAGGCAGTGAATAAATGACAAGAGACGGAATAGGAGGCCTGAACAGTCTTGTCCTATCTGTCCTCGCATCAAATCGAACCCGAATGCCTCATGAAAAAAGATTGGTTCATCCAAGCGGAGCCTGGCTGTCTCTAAAAAGACCCCATCGTCCCCTGCCCTGGCACAGAGGGCATGGAGAAATGAGCAGGATAATAGCAACAGTCCAGTCTCCCTCCGTCCTATGATTGATTCTCTCATGTCAAGCCCTGTCGCATTCCTCATTTCTATTCCAGCCTTTTTATGTTTCGCTTCAGTCCTCATAAGGACCGAGCAGGGATCATTAGGGGACACGGGGAGATCGGAGAACTATTCCTGAATTGACTTTGGGCTCGGGCTATTAATGAATCCCTGTAGGGTCCTAATGTCAAGGCTGCCTTCATTAGACACAGCACCATAACACCAGGAACCCCTTTCCCTTCTATTTTTTATAAACGAAGGAAGATCCCAGACTCCAGACACGACGATACAATTTGCATCAGAGCGTAATGCCCACTTGAACTTAGAGACCCAGACGGTCTCTAATTATTCCTCCACTTTGGAAAAATGGGATGAGAATTCAGGAACTTATTTGGAGTAGTTCGATGGAAGTGGAGAAAGTAATATGGAGCAGAGTCGTAAAACAGAGGTGGGTTTTATAGGCGGGTATGACGTGAGACGGAGGCTGGAGGAAACGGAAGGAAACTGGGGATCGTAGCCATGGCCAAGGTTCGAGATTCAATCTGTTGAGAAGGAGTCGGAACTTTGCTTTCTCCATGGAAGTGGAGATGACTCGCTTTCGCGGAGACAGGAGACCCCGGAGTGGCACAGCAGGAATCCGGATTCGGTGCAAAAAAAACTACAACCTGTCCTCTATAAAAACACATTCCTCAATTTCCCCACGTCCCATCTCTCTCCTCTCGTGTTATCCAAACTTCCGTAGGTGAACAGAAATGTTTATCCTGTAATATGAAAAGAATTACGGAGGTTTAGCTATTTTCCAATCTCTTACCTTTCTTCACTACAGAATTATCTATTTCTTTCAAATTTCTATCTTATTTGGAGTGCTGTTGTAAAATTCATAACTCAATTTCCCTTTATTTCATTCAATTCTTCTAGTCGTCTACCCAGATTTCTCTACTTGTGCAAAAAAAAACATCAGGGGCAAATCTCGACAGCTACTTTTTCAAACATGCATGAAATGTTAAAAGTCAGAATATTTATACTCTATAATTTATTTTTAAAGTTTTGTGTACACGGACTGGCATGGCAAGTTAGTTCAGCTGCCTTTAGGAGAAGGGGTGAGCTGCAAAAAATTATTCTTGAGTTTTTAAGGCAGTTTTTTTTACATTTTACTAGTGTGAATTAATTAGTTTACCGTTCAAAAATATAATCGTCACAATGCAAATTTTCTATTACTGTGTACTAAATTCTGGTTTCAGGTATGAAATAATAGATTTGGTCAGATAACATGAATTGTCGGGAACTAGTTTCAACTAGTTTTGCCACGTTTAATTCAAATACTCTCCAAAGCAAAACTAAAGAATCCAGTCATCGAAGCAGAAATTATCAAGAAATAGAAATTTTACGTGAAAAATGAGCGACTTATCCTTCCTCAACTTTAAGAAAAGGAAAAATGCTTTCGGTTCATCAAAACCACAGGATCTGAACCCTCCAGAACTGTGCCGAAACATCGAATCATCTGCTTGTATACAACCCTTTGGTTATGCACGCGTAAAAGCCAATATTTGCTTTGAATTGCTTTGAAACTGGTTTAAAGGTAAATTATCTGTTGGCCGATCTTGCTTGAGCTTATCTGCTTCGCTTACTCCTCTGATTGTTCAAGATCATTTTGACTCAAATGCAGAGCGGTTAACCGGACTTCTTCTTGAATTGACGTACCGATAAGAAAGCACCCTTCAGCCTTTAAACAAATACAGATGTGGACTCCGGTATCCGGCTTTTGGTTTTGTTTGTCTCGGTAGGGTTGAGCACTGAGTGTCATCTTGAGATTCAAGAGAGCAATGCGACACAGATGGACTCATCCTTGTGCTAAGCTAATGCGGATGCTGTTCATCTATCCGTATAATCCATATAAATGCTCCACTTAATTTACCTTGAACCTATCTAATACGGAGCACGGAGCGTATTTGGCTTAAATCACTGACGCTCAGAAAGGTTAATGTAACTGTATGCTCTGATATTAAATGTGACACAGATTTATGATTCAATTAAATAGATGACTGAAAAACTTTGGACACATGTTAACATAAAACACATTTGGTTATATTTCGATTAAAAGTTTTCGAGAGACACACTCGTTGGAAATAATGCCATATTAAATAGGTGGATACCTGTTGTATTTTGCACACCTCGACCAAACATAAAGTTGTATCTTCCCATCACCTTCGCCATCGTAATCTGGAGGTACGTGACAATTATCATTTGGTAAGATACGAGTTCTGGAATGGCATGAGGTGGAGATTGGACAAGACTCAGATAAACACACGGAGAGGGTGGACAATGGAATTGAATGTTCAAACTTGCAACTAGCATTACCATTACATATACATACATGTGTCCACCCTCAGCAGAGTCGTAAAAACAAATTCTCATCTTCCGTGTTTATGTTTATGAGCCAACTCATCCGTGAAATACGAACCAGGAAGTAGTGCAATAGTCATTTTCTCTTTGTAACGAAATTCTACTTTACTAAAATAACACGTCTGGAGGCTGCTGTATACGGTATCCCAAACTGTGACACAGTTATTACGTTGGCTTAGATGCGGACGTGGAATTGAGGCACGGAGTGCATATTGTCCAACGACATGAGCCTAAGTAGGAGAGAAGAAGCATTATTTTTCAGAGCGACGTGTTCCTTTCCTGTAAATGGAAAACAGATCCAAGTGAAATTTAGTGGAAAGAATGTGTTGACCATTAGGAGCTCCTGAGGCCCAGAGAAAGTAAATGAAGAAAGTTAGGAAGTAAAAGATTTTGGAAGGAGATGGGAATGGAAATAAGAAGCAAGTCCATGTGTCTTGTCAAGCTCCGTATTCACATAAAAGTTCTTCTTTTGAATGACTGTGAAGAAATGGACTCTGGTTTGGAAAGTGGGCTCTGCATGTCTCCAGTATCGTATCACTCTCTAATGGAATGTCATGCAATAGAGTGTAATGAAATAGTAATGAGCTCCCGTTACTGGCCCTGATGACCTTTCAAGGGAAAGGGGTTTGAGTCCCACTGACGATGGGAGATTTATGTCTCCCTCGAGACATTTGCTTCAACAAGAAAACCGAACACTTTTTCCCTTCTTCCTCTTCTGCTTAAATGGACGTCTTTAGCATGATCTATTGACATTGCAAACCCATTTGGAGTCTCCTTTCCCAGGAAGGCCAGTCACTAAAGAGGAAAATTGATAGCCCTACTCCCGGCTCTACCTTGAATACTAAATTTTAAATCAAATGGTCATTCAGATTCCTTTCCCAATTCCAAGTTTTCAATTCACTTTTCAAACCTTCTCATCTAGCCACTACTTTATTCTGTATGAACATTTCAAACTCTAGAATTTACTACGTTTTAAAAAAAAAATTCTAGATCCTTGAGTGCTTTTGAATTAAATTACTAGAACCAAAATTCTAATTATAAAGAATGCGACGTCAAAAATTGTAAATTCAAACTGGGTTATTCTGTGATTTTATATTATCACGTAGAATTTTATAAGGCAATCAGCTACAAGATCACAGGTGTGCTTGATCATCAACATCGTCACCCTTTAGTGTTTTAGTTCGTTCCAGGATTAAAGTGGCTACCTTACGTTTATGCAGATTTCATGAGCATAAAAGTTAAGTGTCATTGTCAGCGTGGAAGCGTGTGTGCGTGCCACGTATCTTGAGTGCAGAAGATGAAAGAACACAGCATCGGTGATAAGATTCTCGCTCCTGAGCATTATTATATTTAAAATCAGGTCTCCGTTCTTCCTGCTAAGTTTATTCAGTACAAACTACGATGGAGAAAGCTGTGATACCGTTTATAAGGGAAGGATACTGCTCTACTCTATATGACTTTCTATGTGTATGTAAGGCACTCATGCATGTGTTTACTTTCCCTTCCTTATAGTGATTACATAAACTTGAAATGTTAAACACCAAAAGTCTCGCCTTCACTTTTTTAAGGATTGAGGAGAACTTTTTTGATTCATGCTGTTCAAAAAAGAAATGGGGTTGGTGAGGGTGGAAGTTGCTTTATTTTGGTAAAAAGTATTGTACCCAACTTCCCACACGCATGATGAAGTCCTTAAAGTACATGAATATTTCTCATGCGTCTGGCTTGGAGGAGTAAATCCTTCCATGCATATGTGCATGGGACGATGTATGCGGATAAAGTTTAAAAATGGAAAAGTATAGACGAGGGGAAAACTTTACAATTTGTTTATTATGCAAATGGGCACGAGTAAAAGAAAGTGTTGATTATTTCGGCTTTCACTTCTATTGCCGTCTAAAGCCACTTCTTAAGTAATAGAACCACAACCTTTCATTTGGCTGTCCCCTGTTTTCAACTTTTGGGCCTTTTGTCATTCAAATATTAAAATCATGTGTCACCAGGGAAGTATTTCGCCTCATCACACGCCTTTTACAAAACTTTTCCTACGGTGTGGAAAATTTAATTTATTCCTCGCGTTTGTTTTTGCCAAGAGAAATTAATATAAAATTTAATAATGTGCTGCATAATGCATGCAGTATGTCTGGATGCTGGGATCAAACTGTTTCTCACATCCTTCTCTCACTTCATAGTAAAAGGTTTTTCTAAACTAATTATTTCAGGTATTCTGTTGACACACGGTGATTGTTTTTGTCAAATAAGTGGCACAACTCGTGCCTATTCACATGTATGTATACATCATCCATGCCACCGTATAACCCTTTCCCTCCATAATAGAGAAAGAGAAGACATTAATTATATAAGATCATATTTCATGAACAAGTGCATTGTTTCACACGACTGTCTAGACAAGAGCTTGCATCATGCTTGGATTTGATGTACGGTATCAATCAGGATTATGGTAGACTGGACTACGGTCTGCACATGCTACCTCATGGAAACCCCAAGTAAAGAATAATACATTTGAAAATATGCTTGTCTAATTGGCTGCATTGGCTTAATAAAAATTCTATAATAGCAGACAAATTCTTACCGAAGTTCCAGGCTAACGTCAATGCAATTATTAATTAATACTATTGATGTAAAAGATTGCAAACTTTCATGAACTGAACACTATATATGGTTATTCTGCAACAGCATCTCAATCATACACAAGAAAGGAAAACTGAACAGTTGTATAGCTAATACCTCAATATTTTGAAGATGTTATATGCATAAATTAGAAACCTCGTCGAATATACGTTTTACCGTATATTCTCTTGCATGTTTCCTCGATCTTGACATTTTTACATAATGGCAGTTTCCTTCGTAACATTTTTCGTTAAACCACTTAGGCTGATGCACACTTTCAGAATTGCGGTGCACTTTCTGTAGCACGCAATATGCTAGACTGCGCTATTGCAATATTTTTAAACCACACTTTTGCATTAGCGCGATGTTTGTTGTTCTTGTTAGACCTTGTTTTCACTTTAAGAAATAGAATTTGGAAGTTATGAGCAAAGGTGCTATTTTCTACTCCCCGTCATGTCATTCAGCATCAGAGCCTGAAAAATGACAAGTAGAAAAGTGGCATCAAAACTAGAAAAGTTGATTCCATGATAGAAAAAAAAGATGAAAGCCACTTGTATTGAAAACCTCGGGAGTCTAATAAACTTTGACAACTCAGATTGATTGTTTCTGCTGGAAAGCATAGGACGAGGGGAGCGGGACGGAAAGTTTTCTTCTTTCACCTTAAATCTTAAAACCACGAAAAAAGTATTTGCGTTTGACATGTCTCATGTCCTCAAAAATATTTATCTGCTTCTCCCATCTCACTTTTGACCATCAGTTTCCGGGAGGTCTACCAACCCTTCTTGCCACAAGCATAACTTCTTGCCCAAATCCATAAGGTACACTTAACTGGCTTGGACTTGAGCACGACCACTCGTCATTGTCTCCAACTTAAATATTTCTTGGTCCACGCTAAGGGTTGTACTTACTACGTGGCCTTTCGTTTCTTGAGCTCAAAAAATTCAACCACGTTCCAAGGATTCACTCACCTACAAACTGTACAAAAAATACAGAAATCAGAAGCATGCCAAGCAAAGAAAGTGGGGACAAGAAAGGGTCAAGCTGTGTATGGTGGACGTGAGCAGACACACGCATCATATCTTTCCAAACTCCTGCCTTGCCTTGGGATTTTTAAATTCATCCCTGCTTCCTTGAGCTTGTTTCCAATCTTCCCACACCTCTCTTATGCATTTTGTTCTAGTCAAATGGCCAACGCATGACACATTTAAATTCAAAAGTCGTTAGTTAAACTGAAAATTGAATCGTACAGTTGACATGGGAAGAACTCGACATTCTACTTGCAGTGCCAAGGGACTGACCTATTCGCTGTGAACAGCAATGTATAACTAACGTAAAGAACAGTAAAAGATCAGTGAAACAAAATGAACAACCGAAATAATTATTAGGGATCTCGTAAGGGCGTCACCAAACGCGATTTGCCTGGAACTTTCAACCCAGAAGAAGAGCCGCATAACAAAAGAGATACAATAGTATTCAATAGAGCCAGATGTGACGCAATAAGCTCAGTCGAATGTACAATGCACCCCAATTTTCCTCTGCTTCATTAGGCACATTCGATTTGGAGTTTTCCTACTTGCCATGTTATTAATATCAACATCCCCAAGTCAGATGGAGCGCATATAAAAAGCTGTATTAACCAAAATCCATCTCTCCCAATCCACGGATGAAGTTTTGGCTGTAATTGCATTGTGCACGCAGTAAATTTTAAAAATACAAATACCATATTTTTAGCCTAATGTTTCGTGATGCACATTGTTTTTCCTGGAAAATGAGTTTGTCTGATATTTAATATTTATTTACAAAGGGGAAATCTCTCCTCTGTGTTTCTCTAAAAGTAAAGAAAAGAGAAGGAAAGAGAATATTATATTTATCAAAGCCTGGAATGGGTATTCAGGAAAGAAAGCACAATTATGCCTGCAGTCAATTTTCCTCATCTCGGAGCAAAGTGTAGCGGATTAGGCGATTAGAAGATTTCCATCGAAATTGCCAATTTTGAAGATCAAAGGGAAACGGAATAATAACACAGACATCTTTTGTGCATCTACTTCCACATAGTTTCTCTTTCTCTTTGACTGTCTCTCAATTGTCTGCTTTGGACTCAATTTAGCCTCCAAGCATTCCAACAATAGACGTATCCAAATACGTTTAAATTTTCCCCCTTTGTTTTCATTTGTATCTAAGCCTACACAGTTGATAATTCTTCTGTCTACTTCTGGAACCAGAATCTGTAACTTCCATTAAGAAACAAGCAATAAACCTACAAAAAGCTTGTTTACAATTAACTATAACTACAATATTGTGCGCACTAGATTTCTGTGTTTTGGAGAACGCTGAATCGGAACAAACGTACGATTAAATGTTTACAAAATGGATACATTGTACTCATACTTATTTGGGTTGTGAGAAACATGGCCAAACCGTAAACGGTACAATGACAAAAACTCGGGCACTTTTCTTTAGAATCCTATTCTAAACTCAGTAAACTTAAATTGGCACAACCTAAAATAACTAAAGCTAACCTATCTTAACCAAAAACGCAATTTACCGGTGAAATCAAGACTAGTAATCGTTTTTAATTCGGATTCTTTGACGCCATCTTTGGCAAACACACTTCAGACACACGCCAATTGTTCCATTGCTCATTATAGCTAGACTTAGTTAGAGTTTCACACAATATATCATCATAAATTATTCTAATTCTAGTTATGTTCGTTCGGGTACTTCCAATAAGCCAAATATTGCTTTCAAGATGGATAGCAACTTCTAGGCTCAGTTCAGTTGCTTTCTTCAATACTTTCTTGTATTAAAGTAATGTAAAAAAGACACGGGATCAGTAAGCTGTTTCGAAATATCATTATTCCAGTACACGTAATACTATGCTTTTTTGATGTCAAGAATATAATAATCCTGATTTGACACCAGAGTTGAGAGTTTAGTTTGTTTTCAAGTACCTTTGTTCAACTGGATACGAGATGGGAAGGTATACGTCTTTGGTGCAAAAAAGAATTGGAATTGTATTGCATAATGATGTTAGCTAGCAGACACGAACCAAGTGTCAAGAAAGTTTGAGAAAAATACGAAAGTTGTGCTATATTTTTATTGGAAAGTTGTACTCAAACAAGAGGGAAGATTACCAGGACGGAATATAAATAAGTCCTCAGCAGCCATCACTTCCATTCTACAAATTCAATCAAACTTTCTCAAGTGGAGACGCCAGGCACATGAATGCTAAGTCAAACTTATTTAGGAAACTACAAAAAACTATCGGTGTATTCAAGCCCCGCACAAGCTGTCAGATCCTTATTCTTCCCAATTAAGGTCAACTGTCTAGTCAAGAAGTTTGATCCAATCCTAATTCCCCTAAACTACTATTTTAGAATAATAAATCCACTATTTCTCTTTTCTCAAATCTATGTGAACACCTAGATCTCCAAATAATGGGAGCAATAGAATAGCTAACATCAGAAAATGTTCATGGCATACTAATCACAAATTAGGATGAAAGACTGGATCAAGTCAAAGTGACAGATCGCTTTTGATTTTCCACACGTATTTACACTTTGTAGTTTGAAGAAGCACGTCGCATAAGTTTAACTCGCGAGCTATTTTATACAGCAGAGTCAGCATAAACCATGAAATAAAATAATGTCATCTTCAACATTTAAAACGTAGGTACAATGCTCATATCACTCAATTTTTTTGCATTATTCCCTTTGGAAGCTTAGAAAAAGTTTCAATTTCTCTTTGAAACTCAACTTTGGACTGTAAGTTAAGTACCTTTACGGAATTCTAAGTTTGTTCTCCGTTACCTATATTTTTAAATCGCAAAGAAACACAGAAATAACTTATTTATGCTAGCTACATATCTTGGGCATCAAATTTTAAAGCCAAACATCGAAACCGTTAAAGTTTTCAATCCAGGACAATCCAAAAATTCTATGTTTACTAGACAGCTACAGCCGAATATTTGTATTCAATCTCAAAGCCTTCAACTTATTGGAAATGCCATTTAAATACGTTGAAATATTATAAGCAAAAGCAACCACCTTAGAGCATTATTGTCCCCTTTGATTCAAATCTCTAAATCCCAATGATGATAAAGTCAAAGTTCATCAATTATTCACCTAATCTGGATACAAGAACTATTACTGACAAAGTATATGAACAATCGGGTATTAATTAGTGTATCATTTGTACTATATTTCTACTTATGCTAACCTCAGCATGTTGCTTCATTATAATAAGGATATTTTGGAATTAATCCGGAGAACAAAGAAGCCTAGTCTGGAATGTAATTTTGTGCTCCAGACCGCGGATGTCAGGATGTCAGTTACCTCGCCTCATCTTTGTCTCGTCACTCTTTTGTTCCTCTAATTTCTTTGTATAAACCGGCTTTCAGTCCATAAGTGAATGATAGCTCTGCGTATCGCAAGAAACTTCCTTTGAAAGTTTACCTGCATCTAGGTAATGAGATGAAGGAAAAAAGTGCGGCTTACTGCCTACTGTTTATTTTTTAAAGCTTTGCACAGGCACTACCCGTCTTTAGAAATTGAGTAGCTACAGCCGTTTTCTGGTAGATCCTTGTACGGCGTCTGGCCTCTTGTTTTTAAACAAGCACTTTGTTTGTCCACTGAGACCTGGATCGCCTCTGGTATCAACTTAATTAAGAAACTTTCGATCACGTTCAAGACAAGACTGGATTTTGATGATGTTTTTTCTACTTTGCCCCATTTAGCTTTAGGCTAATTTTTATATTACCAAATCTTACTCGGGTAAGAATGCTGCGCTTGAGACTTGGTTCTTTGAATTCCAATTATCAAGCTGCTTGTGAATCGATGAGAGAATGATTTAATTTGCCTCGTACCGGCGGCTTATGCCAGTTACAGTAACG